>VYZT01058110.1:0-60476 GCA_013400735.1 Pomatostomus ruficeps | reverse complement strand
GGAAGGAAGAAAGGAAGGAAGGAAGGAAGGAAGGAAGGAAGAAAGGAAGAAAGGAAGGAAGGAAGGCCTGCACTGGTTGAAGATGGACAGAAGCATTGTGTCTGACAATCCTGGATAATATGGACCTGTCAAATATCTACTTTGGCAATGTATGGGACATATCTGGGGTAGGGAGTGTCACGGGAGGAATCTCATCCTATCTTGGAAGTGGGGAATGGGCATTTTCGGGGCAGTCAAGTCTGTTGTGTGCGTAGGTAAGGTCTGGGAGTGGGACCTCTAAGAAGGTCTGTGTTGGCCCCTATGGGTGTGTGAAATGCAGCCCTACCGGGGCAAGACGAGGCAGGAGCCCTGTGCTCACATGTGGCATTGGCCTGGGAGCTGGGGTTATGTTTTCTGAGAGGTGGTTAACTTGGATCTGCACTAGTCTATCCAGTGTCATATTTTCTTTCTTTAGATTTGTGATAAAATGACATTTTGCCAGTGAGTGGCCATTCACATGCTGATGGAGAATGTACTGCTAAGCTTATGGGACAGTCATTGACATGGAGGCACACGTTTTGTCATATGCATTTAGACATATGCATTTCGGCATATGCATTGATCTGGGGGAGATACAGGCCCTCTGGAAAATTATCATAATCCAAGGAGCAATTTTATAACCATGATCTATTCACTCATTTTGAAATGCAGGATTTCCTATGCCACGCAAAGAACCCTTTGCAATACAATACAGGGCTAGTAAAGATGAGTTAAATTCTTTCAATAAATGTCCTCCATTGTGCTTTATGGACCCTTTCTACATTTCCCTTTCTATAAGAATCTGGGATTTGTAGTTTGAATTGCTATCATCTTACTGAAATAGCTACACTAGCTGTCTCAGTATGATATTATTATGCAATACCTGCCATCCCAAAGTAGCCAACAAACTGCCTCTTTCTGCTCTTGAAAGAAGTAGTTAAACACTACAAAGTGAGCTGGATCTGTTCAAAATGGGCTAATCCTCTCATTTCTGAGAGACTGCAGTCTCCCCTGTATTCAGATTTCCTCCTAGGGGTCCTCTGGTCTGGTCTCAGTCTGACTGACTTCTATGTTCTGAGCAATTGTAACCTGTTGCAGCTTAAAATATTTCAAGACAAACTGTTGCTTGTCTCCTTAAAGCTGACATCCTAGTATATAAGAAATTTTAACTATTATTTATAGTCAATGTAGTTATCCGTCTTGGCAGGAAGTGAAGCATCTTATTTGTAAGAGATAATATGATGATTCTGCGCATCTCAGTGCAGAGTTCTGTTTCAATTTAAAGGATAGCAGTCTTCACATTTTTGCAACCACTAAAGTATTACACAGTGTAATTGGAAGGAACACTTTCCCTTCCCAAACTCTTGACATAGTCTCCTATCCTTTATGTAGGAACAGCAAGTACTAATACCATTACTTGGCATGTAATAACTATTTGGAAAACTTTCCATCCAGATTCTCCTTGCCAGCTCCAGGTGTCCTTGACAAGTAAAAAGTCTTTATAGTAGTTTCCAATAATTTATGTTGCATAGCTTAGTTCTAGTTCTTTGTTAGATATCTAAAAAAGCAATGGGGTTTCTTATTTCTGATTAAGTTGCCTCTTCCTGGGGGATCCTTTTGTGAATACGACAGACTGTACTTCTCACCTGCTGTTAATTTCTTGCCAGCTACTCATGCACTGTATTTTCTTGTTCCTCCTGCAAAAACATCAACTTCATATGAAAGTCACAGAATCACAGAGTGGGTCAGGTTGGAAAGGATGACAGAGGGTCATCTGATCCAAGCTCCCTGCTCAAGCAGGGTCATTCCAGAGTGCATTGCACAGGATTGCGTCCAGATGGCTCTTGAATATCTCCAGCCTCTCTGGGCAATCTGTTCCAGTGCTCAGTCAACTGCATGGTAAAGAAAATCTTCCTCGTATTCAGGTGAAACTTTCTGTGCATCAGCTTCTGCCCGTTGCCTCTTGTCCCATTGCCTGGCACCACCGAGCAGAGCCTGGTCCATCCTCTTGACACCGTTCTGTCAGAGACTATAAACATTGATGAGCTCCTCTCTCGGTTTTGTCTTCTCAACGCTGAACAGGCCCAGCTCCCCCAGCTCTCCGTGTAGGAGCGATGCTTCAATCCCTTACTCATCTCTGTAGCCCTCCACTGGACTCCAGGAACTCCATGTCTCCCTTGTACTGAGGAGTGCAGAACTGAACACAGCACTCCAAATGTGACCTCACCAGGGCTGAGTAGAGGGCAGGATCCCCACCCTTGACCTGATGGCAGTGCTTTTCCTTATGCTCCCAAGGACACCATTGGCCTTCTTGGCCCCCAGAGCACACTGCTGGCTCAGGGACAGCTCATTTCCCACAGGACCCCCAGGTCCTTTTCCACACAGCTGCTTTCCAGCAGGTTGGCCCCCAGCCTTTGCTGATGCCTGGAGTTATTCTTCCCCAGATTCAGTCCTAACTGTTGACACTTTTACTTGAAACATTTTTTTTTTCTCAAATATAGTGCTTCCACGTAAATTGTACAACTTAAACAGCTGTTACCAAGAGCTACATTTAAATGCCCTGTAGTTTGAGAGCTGTAGCCTTCACCTAGGAAATAGGAAGCAATAGCCGAAATCTCCTTATGCCTACCATAGGATAGCTGAGCAGCCTCTTGTTGAGCTAGTGAACAAAGTGGGAGAGAGGACAATAACACTACCACTGCCTTTCTTGTCCTATGTAGACCATGATTCATCAGAAGTGCTCTAAACACCTGAGCAGGTTGGGTACTGTAGGACAGAGCGACGTGCAAACAACTCATTTCTGAATCCTGTCAGACCTTAATTGTGAACTGGATGCTAAGTGACCACTATTGCCAGGAGAGGCTATTTAGATGCTCAGGAAAATTTTCTGCTGCAAAGATGTGTTTGTATACTTCCAATGTTAAGTGTCAAATTAGCTGGAGTTTTGAAGATCTCAATTTTGAACACAGATGAATGAAATGACAGCTGGAAATAAGGTGCTGGCAAAAAGCTGCACGATGGTAACATTCAGAGAATCATTATGAGGATAAGCTAGGCATCTAGTCAAAAGAACCGGATAATGTCATCTTTTGGTTTGATTTGTTTTTGTGGTGGTGTTTTGTTGTTGTGGGGTTTTTTGGTTTTGTTTGTGTTTTATTTTTTTCTCCTTTTTTTTTTTTTTTGGTTTGGGTTTGTTGGTTTGGGTCGTGTTCCCCCCCCCGCCCCCCCACCCCACCAGGGAAAGCGATAGGAAAAATCCTGCTGGGATCAATGGTCACAGGATTTTTCTGAGTCATTATTCTATCTGGATGATGTAAAAGGAAGATAGCTTCTCAGCCCTATTGGTCTTACTGTTGATCAAAGCTGGATGTGAAAAGCAGTTTTTTCTCTTCTAAGGCCAAAGGAAGCATCTTGCGCACTTTAGAACAGGTGGGAAGGAAAAGGATACTCCATAGGTGTGCAAGACTTTCCTGGCAGAAGATAGGAAGAGGTGATAATAGCAATTGCATTTGCATTTCTTTAACCTTCTCCTTTCTGGAAGTTTCCCCTGACTTGTTTTGGCATATCAGTTTCAGCACCCAAAAAGCAGAGCATCCTGACAGAGAAGATTGCCTGAATGAATACAGTGGGTTTTGACACAGTTTGCACTTGAGGACGCACCTGAGTGGGGATGAGGGGTTCCCGCAAAGCAGAGGAAGGGAAGCAGTGACATTCTTTGGCAGATCTTCCTCATTTTTTTAAGCTTTTCAGTTTCACATTACAAATCACTGAATTGAAAACACAGACATACAGTTTCTCTATATTAAGGCATATTTTTTGTGGAGTGTATAATGTCTGACACCTTCAAGGACAGTTTTATACAGCTTGGCACATTCACCAATTTGTGAAAAAAAAAGAGAAAAATCCTTTGGTAATAAGTGCAGGGAAGAGAGGCTTACAATGGGAAGGTTTAAAACAGGCACTAAGGAGAAGTCTGAGCAAGGCTTTTTACGAGACAATACATACTGTTTCCACTAGGTGGTGGAAATCTGCCACCATCCAGAGCTTTAAAAAACGGGAAAAAAACTCACATAATTATGAAGGGCAGGCTGAATTAAGATAGAAAATAGCTGTAATAACAGCTTATGATGTATCGATTAAAATGAGTTCTCTGCCTGTCGAAGAGACAATCACAGAAAATTATTCTTAATGTTATCTCCGACACAAAGGCAAAAATGTCAGTTAGGGAGGTTTTCTGATGTTTTAGAAAAGGAAATGAAAGAATAATTTAATCTAAATGAATTCTCTCACCCTCTACAGAAGGTCTGTCATCTGTAATTTCAGACCATAGGAACTCAGGAAACAAACCTCTCATGCATTTATTTATTTTCAACTGCCAAAATATATTTTTAAAATTAGCAATTTTAATTAACATGCATCATAGATCTCTCACAGCCCAGGATTTGCTGTCATGTAAGCATTGTTTCTAAAGGTGTCCTCATGGTGGCAGTAAAACAATCAATTATTTAACAACAGATTCAAAAATTGCACCATTTTCTGTTGTTCTTGGCATGATTCAGGGCTGGAACAGCAGAGACAATGCACATGCACTGATGCTACCATCACAGAAGGAACAAGGCTTTGGTAGTTCTAGTATTCGCCAACAGACAACCGTGGATGACTTTATTCCATGCATTTTCCTTCAAAGCTACTCTCAAGACACACCTGGCACGATTCATGTTTTAAGACGAAAGCAACTATCATGGGCACAGTTTCCAAAGACATTGAGGATGTATTGTTTTCACTGAAATTCATTGCTCTTATCTCAGCAACACATCCCAGAGATGAAGTCATCAACACACCATTTTGGAAAAATAAAAAGATGATGAGATACCTTCAGCTACTGAGATGTAGCTAATTAGTGCTCTTTTAGTCCTGCCAAATGAGGGTCATACCAGCTCTGCTTCTCCATGTCCTTGCGAGGGAACGTGATTCTTCGAAAGTAGTGCAACATTCTCCTTCATGAATTAACGATTCATGGACTTGAGTGATTACTGAAGCTGACATACTTTTTTCTGGGAGGTTTTTTTTGAGATAAATGTTGTGTTGCTGCTCAACTGAGATCTAACTTAACAAGTGTGCTGGCTACATATATAGTGAAATGGTATGCCCAGGTCAGAACTGAAATCCAGTGCTATAGTGATGAGTGACAGCAAATCTCCAGTTAGCTAGCAAAACTTAGAAAGGTGTAATCATAACTAGATTACTTTTCTCCTAATAATTGAAGTTGGGTTTTTTTTTCTAGGGTGTTTTTTGTGGACTTCTGGTAACCACAGCAAGTAATAGTATGTTGAGAATCATAATAAAAGAAGTGGATATCCCCTTTTTATTTGATTTCTGGAGTGTCATTCAAAAAATTAAGTTTTTTGAAGAACTCAGGATGGCCTCTTTTTTTGTTCTGCCTAAATACAAGGAGCAGAATTTCTGCATTCCACAGATGCTCTCTAATAGTTTCCAGAAATCTATTATTCTTTAAATGTTGCACCTAATTTTAGGTCTCTCATTTTGCAATGTTATCCTTCACCCTCAGCAATGTAGTATCACTTACATAAAGGTTATTTTAGAAGCTTCTGTTACACAGGATCAAATTAGCAATCCAAACCATTTCTTCTCTGTGTGGAGACTTCCATCCGGGATAATTTTATTAAAATGCTGGAGTTACAGTACTTTTCTTCAACTTTATTTGCCTTTCAACAGTCCTGGTGAAATACCACTTCATTTGCAAATACTTCTTATCATGAAAATAGAGTATATCAACACTAAATTGTCTTAGCTGGCTAGGACACACTTGAAGCAACATCTCTCTCAGATTGTAGTGCTCACCTAAGGTATTAAGTGGCACAGGGACAAGCTGGTGCTGGTTGGTGTACTGTAGCATCTACATTGCTCTGAGGAGCCTCATGATTTATTTTTGAGTTAGAGTTCACAGGGCTTTATGAGTCAGGCATTTGCAGAAGAGACAAGTTTCGGAGTCTATGATACCGATTGCCACAATCTGATTATAATCTCAGGGTTTAGGGCAAACTCAGTTCCAGGTAATGGCATTAAACTTACATAGCTTACAGGTTTTTTCGTAAGTCAGTGAGCATGTGAAAACATTTGCAACCTTTATTAGATAACCTCTCTGTATAACTTCTCAGTACTTGTTAGACCACATTTAGATGCCACATCCAGTGTTGCCCCCCTCCCCAAATACAAGGACCCTGATAAAAGGAAGGGGGTTCCTTTGTTCTGGAGCAGAGATGGCTTCTTTGGGGGTGCCTAACAGCATCCTGACAGTATCTGTGGGGAATGTGTCAGGGAGAGCGAGCCAGACTCTACAATGCAGTGCTTGGCAGGACAATGAGAGAGGTTCTGACTGGATATAAGGTGCATTTTTCTCATAAGGACAGTCAGGCAGTGGTATGGGCTGCTTAGAAATGTTGCACTGTCTCAGCCTTGGAGTTTTTCAAGAACTGTCTAGCTAAATCCTTAAGGAACTTGGTCTGAGCTCACAGGTGACCTTGCTTTGAGAAGGAGGTTGGACTACAGACTTCCTGACACTTCTTCCAATCATAGTTATCCCATGATTTTGTTTGTTCACAATTGTTGACATTATTAATTCCTATATGTACCACAAGACAGGTGTTCAGTGTAGTAGTCTTCAGTTTGATCCACCACTGAGAGGCAACACCACTGCCCAGTAACTCTGGTGGCCCAAGGTCAGTTTGCCAGGATGAAAGATTCCCAAGAGATTGTGGATCACTGAATTCAACATGGCATCAGACAATTTGTTGGAAAGTCTTCTTAGGGATTTCTCTAGCACCAGCGTTGTAACTCTGAAAAGAGAGAAGCACAACAGCAATCTGAAGAAATTGGGGTTTTTATCCATTCTTGTATATCTGATGTGATTAGGTAGCTCTTAACCTAAAGCAGTTGCTCACACTATTGACAGGTTGTACATACATTCCCTTTCCCTGTGTCTATTTTTAGTGTAAGCTCTTTGCAGTGGGTGCTGGGTTTTCTTATCTTGTATTTTGACCAGAACAAAGCAAATTCAAATTCAGGTGGTCTTAGGTATCATCGTAAATCAAATGAATGATATCCAAGTCAGGAACATGTACAACACGTCCACACATCAGTGGTAATTGGAAGGTGTTGCAATTCCCTCAAGAAGGAGAAAGAGAACAGGGTGAGCAAGATGCCTGGAGGACAGAGCCCTTCATATATTAGAGGTCTATAAAGCCAATCACTCTGCCTGACTTTTTCAGAGCTGTGATTTTTGTAATACATACCACTATGGCAAAAGAGGAATTTCAGAACTGTGAACTGGGGAGAGAACCAAAGGACAGGCAGAAAGTGAGAAGGGAACTTGATGAAAGAGTAATTGTATTCTCCTAATTCCTGTATTTTAAATGGCTGTCCATGTGTGAAACAGAAAATGGTAATACCTGTTTAAATAAGAATATGAATATGGTATTGAATATAAAAGTATGAAATGAGTCTATAATAATAATAATGATACAATTGTATCATTTGTGTGCATGTGTGTGTTTCCTGAGAGACTGACACAAGTTGTTTTATGCATGAGTGGAACTAGTAGAAATCTCTATGTGTCTGTGCAGAGCATTGTGATGCTTTTAGAGATATAGAAATAACATTTAAAAAGTGAAAAAGTATCTATTACTACTCTTACTTCTAGATAAGGGAGCTAATGGTGGTGCACCAATAGCTTCCCTTCTGGCATTTTCTGATTTCTGAATGCCTGAAATAGAAATCTGAATATTCTTTTGCCATAAATTTTTTATATTACACAAAGACATATGCATGTGTATGGACATGCCCAGCGCATACATGCAAACTATATTAAGTTTACATACAACTAAGCACATAAAATAGAAAATTTTTAAAAAGTTATTGCTCCTCTAAAATGCTTTTGTTCTTACAGATACAGTTGCAAGAACAGATTTAAAAAATCCAGAAATGTAGGGTCTTATGGATGTCATATTTCATCTTAACGTGTACGTTTTTAGGAAAAATGGTCATATTTCATTTTAATTAAAACAATGCTTCTGTTCAATGGGGGCAATTTCACACTAGTCTGAAAGATTGCTTGATAAGCATGAGACAAATTCTAAGTGTTATGTCTGACACGGAAAAGGTGGGAAATTGCAGACTGAATATGTTATAGGAGCAATTTTCTTATATGTCAGGGTTCAGAATCACATAAATCCCCTATCAGGCTCTCTAAATTTGTGATTAAAAGAAATGGTTTCACTTGCTCTTGTACTGAAAATAGCTCCTCTTCCAATTTCTACCATTTTTCTTTCTACCATGAAACTGATTTGAAGAATTTTTTTTCTATTTAATAGCCATCCTGATCTTAATTTTACCATACAAATGAAGAGAAACACCTGTACCCACAGACAGTGAGGGTACTTAAACCTGTTCACAGGTAAGCCAACAGATTTTCAGTCTTCTAGGAATTCTCAACAAATACTAAAAATAATTTAGAACTTTTTTGTATAGATTGCTGTCGTGTAAGATCACAGCCACTAGCCATCATGCAAAGCCAGGACAGACAAGACTACTGGTATCAGTTGCTTAAACAGTGAGTGCAATATTGCATCAAGCCTTCTGTAGATTTCTGTGGTGGTGAGAACTATTTTTTTCCCTTTGTTACATCTGAGTCAGTAAAAACTTCTACTCATCTGAGCATATCGCTTCATTCATGTAAAGTTTTTCCCATATGGATACAAATGGAAGATTTGTCACTGACTTCAGAAATTTTCACCCAGTTATGTCTAGAACTAGGTGCAGATGTGTACCTGGAAGCTCTTGGAAACTTGACTGAAGCTGTATCTGTCTCCTTGTGGGTCCTGGGAATGTCAGTTTTGCCTGAAATACTATTACCTAAATTTCCTGTATTCCCTAAATGATACAGGAAAATGTCAGTTGAGGCAATGTACATGAAAACTCCTCAACTCCTTGTTGGGGAGTATGGACGAAGACCTGGATCTTCCATATCCTGTTAGCAATGCTCGAGGTTGCTGGTTATATATATTTTTTCAGTTTTATATTCTGAACTTGTATATGAATCATGAAATATTCACTCCTGGTATGAAGTGGCCAGTGTCACAAAAAGGACAGAGAGTGTCCCTTTGTGCAGATTACTGGTAGCCCTGTAGAGACGGCACTCAGTTGTGTGTGGGTTGCTGACACCATGAAGCCAAAGAGTTTAAGTTGGATTTGCCTGCCCTGCTCCTCACTCCTGTGGAGTGCAGAGGCACAGGGGGAGTCCTGCTGCCTCAGGGACGGGCTGCAGGGTGAGTGTCTGCCCAGTGCCACAGCTGCCCTGGGACTTGGAGCAGCAGCAGGGAGGGAGGTTTCCAGGCTTGCCTTATAAAACTCTGGCTTCAGAGCTGCCCAGGGAAAGTGTGAATCCTATTCTGGATCACTGTCCTTGGCCGACATTTACAGTTTCTAAAGATGTCCCATGGCATGAGAACTATAAGAAAAACAGTGTTAGAGGGAAAGAGAGAAAGAAAATGGGTCCAACAGCAAAGGTGAAATGAAGAATATGACTGTATTACTGGGACACGCATGTGAAACAGAGGAGCAGAGCAATTTCAGTGCAGTCCGAATTGTTTTATGCACTGTCAGCTCTCATGTGTGATATTAGCATCCTTCACTCTTTGGAAGAAAACTGGTATAAGCAGTAGGTTTCATCATGTGAACAGACTTAAACCAAACTTTGCAAGACTTTCTCAGTGCACCCGCTCAACTGTTAAAATACTTTGCAAGGGCTTCAAGTCCTGGAAGACTTCCAAACACTTCTGATGTGATTTTTGGGAAAGTTTTAATAATAAAAAATATTTTAGTTATATAAATAAAATCATTCTTCAGATCTGAAGCTTGAACCGTTGCCCTTTCTGTGCTGTTTTGAAATCCAGAGACAGTTAAAAATATTTTAAAATGTTCAGTGCTGAAGAGAATATTTTAGCATTCTGAAATCTCACTTGGGACTGTAGTTTCAGGCTTCCATTTTGTGGATATCTTGCCAGAAATAATTTCATAAGGATTTTTAAAGGTTTGGAATATCCAGATTTATATATGAATGTGAATGAATTATATGTTGGAAGTCCTGGAAATTATATCAAGTACTGTTACTCTTACTCAAGTCTAAAAAAAAGAATAAAGGTAGTCTGAGATTGATTGTACTTTTTCAAATCTACTTTTAAAAAAATGGTATTTTGGTATTCTGGGATTTTTATCCAAAACGGCATTATACCTTATTGGTTAAAAATGATAAAGTGTAGTTAGATTAGAATGGGACGTTGAGTCAGTCACAGTATGTGAACTGTTACAAAAGAGAGAAAATGAGTACATGAAGGACAACTTAGCTGCAGGTTATTACTTTACAATGTTTTACCATCTGTAACTTTTTATGTAGAAATAACTAAGGAGCTCAATCACTGTAAGCCTAGAAATGCCTTTTGAATTTTAAACAACAAACAAATGAAAAGAGCTGATTCAGTTTTATACTTTCATTATTTCCCCATGCCAACTATTTCTAATCTGGCTGTTTGAAGGATCTAAAAATGTCATGCATAGCAAACATCCTGAGCAACCTCAGGCTGGATACAGTTTAATTGAAATTCCATTTTAGATATCACTTGCTGCTTCCTAACAAATGTTGTGAGGAAAAAGCTGTCCTTACATACCAAGCTTCTTCCTTTTTGATGTATCCTCTGACTTCAGTGGCAATTAGGTGGCACCTGTCCAGGCCAAAGTTGTTCTTCCTCAAGTGCTTCCACTGGGTACAGTTTGCACAGAACAGCTGTGAAGATGCCTGTGGAGTTCCCAGAGGTATTGCTGGATGGAAGGTGTTACATCCATGGAAATGCTTACTTTGAGAAGACAAAACAGACATCAGCTATCAAACAAGTAGGTTCCCTGATGATGTGTCAAATAACAGGCTCTATTCACTTTGCACCAGCAACATCCAGTGTAATTCCACTTTTACATGCAGAATTACTGGAGCTGCACTGAAGCAAAAGTAACAAGTGTGAACTGGGCTGTTGTGGTTTTAATGTGTCTGTGAAAAGACTAGATTTGAACAGAGAGGCTACAGCCAAAAGAGACTGCTGTCTATTAAGAAATGGTGTTGTGTTTGTTTTCACTTTAGAAAATCTGGGAAGAGCATAATTATGTGTAATATAAAATAAGGCCTTTTCTTCACTCTCCTGTGTACGCTGTAGTCATTTGGTCAGTACAAATGGATGTTGATCGTTACCACTTCGTGCTCACACCTTGGGAAATGCTGAGGTGGGAAGGGTAATGTGACTAATACAAACTATGATTGAGCTAGGTAGAAGAGAATGTCCCACAAGAGAGGAAATATCCCCATATTACAAAATATGAGTTCGAGGTTCAGTTGTGCCATTCTTTCTCAGGAAAGAAAGCATTGATTTAATCCCATTTTTGTGAGCAAGGAGAATAGAACACAACACTTCATATTGTTTTCTGTATTTTATTGGACACATAACCAGTAATCTTAGGGGCAGATCCTATGTAATTTCCCAGTGTCCTTTATATACCTCACTTCAAAGAACAAGGATATTCAGGAAAAAAAAATACTAATCTCATAGTTTTCTGGTAGAGGTCTTCAGTGTTTAATCACATTAGGAAATCTGTTAAAATATATGGTCATCCTAGCAGATGCATAGATAACAGCTGCTGTCCCTCACACTTCTCTGATCTGTGTGAGAAAAATGTTAGTCTATTTAGTAGCAATCAATGGTTATTATGCTGATGCTTTTTCTATTTGGAGTTACATTCTGTTTCCAATAAAATCTTTCTGAAGCTGCAGAATTAGAAACTCTTTCTCCTATTTGTGTGTAAACATTAATTTTCTGTGGTTATATTTAGTATTATTTGTGAATTTTAGTAATGATAAATTTGGAGGAATGCTTGAGAAATTGGTACTCTTTCAAATTTCTGTTACTTACTTTCATACATGAAAATCAGTTGTGGCTTCAAAGTATATCCATAAATCAAGTTAAACATTCCTGTGTTTGTAATTCTAGAGAACAAAGCAGTCACTAGTTTGTCTGTGGTGAACAAATCTGCATGGGGTTAGAAGGAAAAAGTTTTCAGTAAAAACCCCAAATGTTAATGGAGAAAAAAAAGGCGTCATTATACAGAATTAATTTACAGATATTTTTAATTTTGATTATAGTATTAAACTCTTATTACTATTTTTTTCTTTCCTCTGAATGTCAGCCTACAGATGTCAAGTTACATTCTGAAAACAATACAGACCTAAATATTAGACAAGCATACAAGAACTACATTAATAAGTAAGTACTAGTTAGAGAGAATCAGCATCAAGTGATGTCCAGGGCATGTACTGAGAAGGTCAGATTCCCTCATTTCCCTGGCTTTTGAATGCCGCATTAGATCAGCCCAAGCTCAGCCTGAATACCTGAGTAGATGCAGCAGACCAAAGTCGCACAGCAGAGCACTGTAGCCTTCTTAGCCTTAGACGCAACTCTTAGGTGTCCAGTGACAAGTATCTGGCATGTCATTGAACACAGGAAAACAGAAGACCCTGGCAACATTATTTTAAAGCAGTGCCTCAAGAACCTTTCCTCTTTTGCTCTGTCAGTTATGCTATAAAAGACATATCTACTGTGTTGGAAAGGATTAGATCCAGTTGTTCCAGATCAGCTTCTCAGGATGGTGTCGTGAAATAAAGCTGACTCCCCTTTTTGGTCTACTGCAGCAGTTTTGGAAGTTCTTTGTTTGCTGCGCCTTTTTGGATACTGGTCTGAATTGTTCAGAAATATATTTTTAGTCTCCTGCTTAAGACAAAGGTTATTTGTCTGTTTGGCTACTTGCACTGGCAGATTGCCCCTTAACCAACGAATATGTAGGACAGACTTATACTAAGTGAAATGCTTTCTGAGTTTTATTTTACCTGGCTTTGTCTGAGTTGCTTTTGTCCTTCTGAACCCTGATATAAGGAAGGAGAGGGCAGGCGTGATGGCTCATGTTTACAGTTTCAGTACAAAGCATGTGGCAAATTTGGATGCTTCTGGTCCTCATCCAGAAGACAAGGATCTATACACACCTGGGTAGTTCAGAAAGTAGAGTTAGAAAGCAGCATTTGTCTTCAGATATTAGGAGAGGCTGCAGACAGGAACTGCTATCAGAGGAGCAATCTAATATTGAGGGAAGGTTTGTTAGGCCAGGTGCTCCAGCACTGAAAACCAATCAATACCAGAATGAGAAGCTGCAGGTTATCTTAGCTTTTCTGTCCTGTTTTGTACATGCTTGTTTTGCTTTATCTTCACAAAACAAAATTAGATTTCAATAGCAATAGCAGCAGTTACTGTTGCAATCCCTTATTTTCCTTATTGCACCTTGAATAGGATAACTCCTGCCCTCTAAAAGGCAACTGAAAATAAAGCATATAATTAATGCTTAATACTTCCAGTTGCTAGTGCTTTCATTTTGCCCCTTTGCTGTCTGTGCTTTGATAAAGAGAACCAAACATTTTTAATGGTAGTTGACAGTAAGCAGGCTTCAGTAGCAGAACTGACAGATTATAAGCAACGACTGAATTCCATATTGTGACAGAGCTGTGTTACCACTTTTAATGCTCAGTCTGTGCACTGCATCAAAATGAATCCAACAGCTTTAAAGGACAATTCTGTTCACTTCCAGTGCTGAAGGGAATTCTGGTCTGTGGACATCAGTAATATTCTGACTGTATTTATCTGACTACCCCCAAACTTTTTAAGTGCTTTGTCACTGAACAGGCTCTGCAGTCTTGCGCTCCTCTGCTCCCCACACCCCCCACCACAGCAGTAGTGCTGTTACAGCCAGGAAGCACAGGCACGTAAGGTAGGCAAGGCTTGCAGGAAAAGGTGACGTCTTTTATCAACAGACTGGATACAGCTGGAATACCTGAGAGTACCACAACTTAATCTGGAAAAGTCTGAGTGCTGATGTGAGGAAACTTAACTGACAGAGGTGACTTAACCTTTAAGAAAAACTGTGTATCCAACAAAAGGCTTTAGAATGAGACCCTCCTACACTTTTATCCTACACAGAGAAGAACTCCATGCTGGAGCTATGCCATGACATTCTTTTCTTGATATAAAGTGTAGGCAGGTGTTCTGCATCCCCTGGGTGTGTCTAACGCACTGAAGTATTCTGTCTTCTACCTTGGGGTGACTTGGCAGTTGTGGTAAAAACGTTCACCAAGTCATCTCATGAATGGCATAGAAGAAATGCCTGTCTCTGGGTCCCTAAAGGGTGGGAACTTCTGAGTTCTATCAAAATTAAGACGTATCTCAGCCTCCCCAGAAATAGGCATTGAAGTATGCAGGAAACGTTATTGTAGAAAATCTTATACTTAAAGTCCTGTGTCTTCTATGGCAACTTGGCAGTGACATTGAGTAAAGACTTCATCTCACATCCTCCTGATCTTGAAATTTAACCATAGAGCAGTTTTTATGTTTTTAAATATCTCTACAAAATATTGAAATAAATAGAGAACAGTATTGTTCAAAGATTAATTTGCTGCTGAGATTGTTTATGCAAACTATATCTTCTGTCGAGTAGTTTAATGTTCTAGTGAGTCATATTGCAATTATATGTTTCCCCTTAGTTAGATGACAGTAATTAGCTATGCTACAGAAAATTGCCTAAATGGAAAATTTTATGTAAGCTTTCTACAAATTTATGGAATATATCATGAAAATGATTTTCCTATGCAGCTGAAAGATATGTCTTCTCTTTCATTCCAGTTTAACACTGTCTTAAACCTATTGATTTCAGGAGAGTTATGCATGGTTTACCCAAAAATGGTTTTTATCTCCAAATGAGAACAGAATCAGGTTCCTGCTTCTGTATCAGCATGAATAATGAGGTAACATGCTGCTTTCTTCACACTTAAAAAAAAATGTTAACACAGTTGCTTGTGCCCTGGTGGAGTAAAAGCATTAGCAGATATAGAGTCTGATCTACCGTCTCTACTGGGGTCTCCTATGTTTAGTCCATGGAGGATTATCTTGTGCGTTTACTTGTCCTAGACTTTTAGATATAGCTATTAAAATATTTTGCAACATCTTCATTTTTATTTATGAACAAACATACCGATTTACATACATATATTGCTAACCACATCCTTGAAAGGATAAGAAAAAACACACACATACAGTTCAGTACTGATAGAGCTGAGCAATTTATCCTGATTTGGAACACACAAAGATTTAAAAAAAATTTTAGTAACATAAATTATTGTGATTTAATTATTAACTAAGGTCTAGTCACAAGATTTTTAATTCTAATTGTGTAAACTCTGTGTCTTTGTTATACTCTGTTTAATGCAACATAAAAGCAGTCTTAATAAACTCAGATTTAATTATATTTTAATCAGAAAGCAATTAATGGATTTATGTCTAAATCCTAAAAGCATTGAAACTGTGGGAAAAAAACCCATAAGGGCTACAGCTTGGGGGAGTAAGTGTTGCATCTTATTTGTTTTAAAAAAAGAAAGTGGTTAAATTTCTGTATTATGAAAAAAAACCTCATTAAGTATAGTGACCAGTGCAAACAGAGTACAAAGTCTGGTGTCACCAGTATAATTAGTGGATGCAGAAAGGCAAAAGTACACAGTCTAATGCCTAATTTAAACTTTTGCAAAGGGAGTTCAAAATGTAGACATAGCTACAGAAAGTACAGGATCATGACTTAAACATCAGGTCAAAACCACAAGAAGTCAAGTCCTTTTTTCATGAATACTTCTGTGGACTCTAGGAAGGTCAGTGCAGAGAAAGATAAAATACGCTGATGTGGGCTCTGTTTGCCTGTTACCTCTGCTGCTTCTTTGTTGTTCCTAATGCCTATCCATGCTACATGACTGCAAGAGAGAAACTCCCTTTGTTTTCTGTCTAACCATTTTTAGAATGTGCCATGGAAAGTACTTTTTTGAATCTCATCTGATTATTACCTTGGTGCTTCCTTTGCTCTGCTAATCTGGCCCTGTGTTTGTATGCATTTAGTACACTCATTTTAAAGCTTTTCCATGTTATATCTTAGGTCAAAATTCTCACATTCTATTAAAAAAAAGTTAGAAGAACACAGACTTGTGCTAGTAGTAATCACATTTTAGCACCAGAAAATTTCCATCATCTGATATGGTAAAAGGTCCCAAGTGTTAAGAATAGTGAGGTTCCACTCTATAAGATCATTTTAAGCCACTTCCTGGGATTTAATTTTTATTAAAATTAAGTATTGTTGTTCCTATTTTAATAAAGACCTAATGCTGGTAATCGTCTAATGCAAAACCTAACTTTGACTCTACTAGAGTAGAAGATGTTTTCTGTATGATGTATCTGTCAAAAAGGATAGCAGTCTTTATAACTTTCTGTTTTTTGAAGAAGAAATGGCAACATGAAAATAATACAATCAATAAAGTTACCATTTTTATGGTCCTCAGATGTGCTTTGAGCCTTTTTCGATATATCTAACTTTACTAATTGCATTCCTTCTGCAAAACTTGTTACCTAAATATTTGTCTGTGTTTAGTCCAAGGCCACAGGTTTTGATAAAGCTAACCCAATTGTGAGAGCACATTTCTGTTTAGTTCTTAGCACAGTATCTTTTTTGAGCTCACCATACAATTTATTAAAATATTGATGTTTCTTGTTCTGGAATAATTGTTCAGTGACAGATAGCTCTAAATTCTGCTTGGAAAGCAGCATGACAGATAGCCAGAGAGCCTTCACAAGTGCATATACCAGACCCTATCTGTGAGGACACACACAGCCTACCTAGCATTTTGATAATTTCTTACTGGTCCCATAAATACATATATTTGAAGAGGCTCTATGTACTGCTTAAAATGATTTTCTGGGATACCTTTTTTATACACAATGCCATCTGTGGATCTGTCTATATTTTAAGTAATTTTGAGGGACTTACAGTATTAAACTTTGTGCATTTAAAAGCAGGAAGTCTAAAAAGAGAAAACTAACATTTTTTAAGTTATGAAATTATGTTATGTGTTGACTGCTCCTGAAAGAACATAGAGACCTCTAAATGTCTGGTTTACTGGCTGCATTTATTCTGACCATCCATCCTTTTTCTGTTGTACAGCCCAAGTGTGATATTGCAGCTTGGTGAGAGATTAACTGATTTATGAGAAGAAAATGATTCAATGAAAGCAGACCTATAAACATAACCCCACTGATGAAAACAATAGTGATAATGATCAGCAAATTGCAGTAGAAATTGTGAGTGTACTGAAAAGACAGAGTGTTTTTTTCTCTTGGGAGAATGGGTTTCTTAAAACAACAGTGACTATTCCAACGGGGGATAGCTGCTGTAAAATTGCCTGGGTTAGGTCTTAGGCCTGAGTGTTGCCAATCTCATATTACACAATATTGTATTAATGGGAGGCAGAGATCATGTGAAAGAAAGAAAGAAAGAAAGAAAGAAAGAAAGAAAGAAAGAAAGAAAGAAAGAAAGAAAGAAAGAAAGAAAGAAAGAAAGAAAGAAAGAAGGAAAGAAAGAAGGAAAGAAAGAAGAAACCTTTATGTGACTTCTCTGGTAGTAAGTGGCATCTGCTTGAACAAATCATGATTTTGGAATACTGTAATTAACAGCAATGGAAAGATACTGAGGTGTCAAATAAGCACGGTGCCAGTGAATATGACTATATGACACTTTCAGAATTAAGATCCAAACTTTATATGCTGTGCTAGGGATTTTCTGCTTCGGCTGCCCAGTAAGCTATGAATTATTTGTTTTGGAGGAGGACCTTGGTGCCTAACTCTTATATTAGATACTAGCTTGTGATATATTTTTTACTGTTCTGTCTTGAAAAAGAAAGTGATGCTGTGGAGAAATGAGCAGCTTAATTATTTTCCAAGAGCATATAACAAAAGTACTTCATGATGTGGAATGTCTGTTTATTTCTTTGTGCAGTTTGAGACATTGGCTTTGATCTGAAAATTCCTGAGTCAGCTTGGGACTTTTCTGTGTCCTTATGCACTGGAATTCCTGGAATGGCTGGGACAGTGACAGCACTAACAGTGTAACATGACTTGTTTAAAACCACAAAGAGCTGCCAGCTGAAAGTTTTCTGCAAAAGGCTCTCAGATTTGCAACCTGATTCTTTCTCTCATTAACAGGGGAGCAAAATACCAGCATCCCTTTAGGGGACGAAAATACCAGCATCCACTGATAACTAATGCTGGCAAGAAAGGTTTATTAGTTCAGCACTAGGCTTTTGCTACTTGATAATGGCATTAGATATAAATGTATCCTATTATGTGATTCCTTTGCTATAAGTCAAGGAAGCCTAGAACCTACGACAATACTTCTAATGTCCTCTAATTCTGATTAACAAAGTATGTTCAGAGTAGCTGTATAGGAACACAAGGTCTCTGCACAGATGGCTTTTGCCTCTGACAGCATTTCCAAGTTCTGTGTTGATAATGGAAATCTAAAAACTGCATTTTTTTCACAGAAAGTGAAAGAATTAAGTTTATTCTCTATTGTCAGATGAAAGCTGTGATAGCATTTTCCCTGCTCTTGCATTTATGTTTCATACCAAAAATAGGCTAAACATCATGCTCACCGCACTCCAGACCAGACTTGCATAAATCAAGAACAGGCTATGCAAATCTGTTTTGAAAACTGACAAGGGGTGGAAAATGTTTATATTTTTAAAGTAAAAGCATATAATGCTTAATACTGGATTGCACAGTATGGCATCTCTCAAAATGATGTAGATACTATTTTTCAGTTTTATAAATTAGCCATCTGCTCTCTTTACTATGAGTTGTAATCTTTTAGTCCATTTTATATAACAGAAGCAGTATTCAATGTATTAAGATTTAATAGAAAAACATGCTGATCCACAGAGAGGAACAGAAGGCCTTATTATGCTGTTTTTCAGGCAGAATATGAATGAGTTTATTTTTTTCTGGTAGATTCTGTGTTGGATTCAGTGTCAAAGGCCTGATTCTCTTAAGTCTTCATGGAGAGGAAGAGGGAGAAGGTTGCATAGAGCCAATTAGAGATGCTCAAACTTTAGCTGAACTGTGGGATTAACTGTAGGACTCTAAATATTTGATTTTGAAAGTAAAAGCATTCTATAATTTTTAGAATGATTTTTTAATTTTAAAAAACAACTTACATAATAACTCTTGGTTTTACAAAAATATGCTTGGTTTTTGTGGTAATATTTTTAATATTTGTATATCTTTGTAGCACAACGTTTTGCTAATCCAAGAGAGGGATTAGGGGCTGGAAGTAAGGTTCAGTAAGAGTTTAGACACCTAAGCACAAGTTTGTGTTTCTTAAAGAGGCTGCCTGCACCTGGGTTGCATACCTGCAGAGGTGCTCAGAACCACGCAGGTATTGTAGCTCCTTACATGACTCGAGCCTCAGCCTAGCCAGAAACCAGGAACTGAGCTCTCCCCACCTCCACTCCCAAGAGTGGCTGATTTCAGAAAGCGGTGTAATATAGCACTTAGCACACATAAAGCTGATTCTGGCTGTATTTTGGAGCACAGGTAATATCTGTTTAGCAGCTATTCCATGTCTCCCTCCAACCTGAGGCATAAGAGATGCTAAAACTGTATCTCCTATTGGGGAAAAAAAAAAAAAGGTGCAGGTTACTGGATGTGGCTCTGTTTTTTTTGATTGAAACCACAGTCATCTAGAGAAAAATCCAAACTCCCTGAGAGATCACATAACTTCATCTGTAGGAAAGACTCTGAAGTTGAGACCTTGTTCTGACAGATGATGCTCCAAATTCTTTGTCTCTGCACCTAGGATTATTTGCTTATATCTAATTATGTGATATAAAACACAGACAATATAAATAAGAGCTTTAATTGCAATGAGCAGAGCCATAAGCACTCCTTCCAAAATGGCTTTGCTAACCATCAGTTTGAGACTCATGCTCATCCCATCTTCTCCAGTGGTGGTTTCATGAATTTGTTGCACATTTACACTGGTTCAAGAGGGGTGATGGATGGTGAAAAGAGCACCCCTGCCACTGCCCTTGTCACTTGGTGGATGCATAGGGATACCTAAACTTTAGTGTCCATATTCTCTTTCTGGATTTACCTGAAATCTTACCAGATAATTTTTATTAAAAATACACTTACATATTCATCAGCTGCCAGCAATTTAGAATTGGAATAATCAAAATTTTCTCCTTGTTTATAGCTGATTTTTTCTCCCTAAACTTCTGTTCTTGGAATAAAATGTATGTCTAACGTTGCACCCCTTCACTTGGAAATGAGAGTTTAAGCCACATCTTTTCTTAGGCACTGGGAACATCAATCACAGAATATTGCAGAAAGCATGGAATGTTTACTTGCTTGTTTCCCTTTGTTCTCTGTGGGAACAATATGAATGGAGTACAGAAAGGATAATTCAAAGAACCTTTCCAGTAGCCTGAAGTAAAGCTCAGGTCTCAGAGCCTCTGTTAACCATGCTATAACATTTTTTTTTTTTAACCTGATTGCCTCTTCAGTCACAGGGGCATAAAATGGGCTGTCATTACTGTCTACCTTTTTTGCTCCAAGGCAAAATGTTTCTCTGTTTCACAGCAACCTGTTTCTGTGCTCTAAAGATCTACATTATAATTTGGCAATTTGGGGAAATGTGACTCTCCCACAGATCCTGTCTTTGGTAAAAGCAAAAGCATTTTAATCTTTAAAGGTAGCTGCTGTACACAACTGTTCATTTTTTATTAACTCTGTTTGAACTACCTCTTTTGTGGATAACTCTAGCGCCTATGAACAACAAAATTACAGCTGTGATGAAGGTTATTTTTCATACAGTGTCATTTTATTATGAGTTAAGACTTTCATGTATTCTACACCCTGAGTTTAAAAGGACTTCTATTCTATCATTTCAGTGGTATGACTCTGAACCTAGATGGGCTAATAGTTTCAAACTGGCTTGTTATGCACCATAGTTGCTGCTCTGGCCAGCTGAAGAAAATGCAATTTTTATTGTGCTTGTGATTAGGGCCTGCGATTCACTGGCAATTGTGAGCTGCAGATGTTGGTTCACTACTCTGCTCAGAATAGGGCATGATGGAGAGGATACTATTTAAGAAAATGGAAGATGTGGTCTGAACCTCTTCATGCACAGAAGGGATTTCCGTATTGGTCTTTCACATACTACTGTCCTGCTTTCACTAAAAAATATATCTCACTGTGATTTAGAAAGAAAAAGGATAGCAAGCCCTGCTCTGTTCTTGGTAACAGCATTTGTAAGTACCAGCTCTTGGGAGAATGCCTTAGCCTCTGCTGCCTCTGTGGATGAAAGTAGTTCAGGAACATAAACTCTGCTGGGGTAATAGGATATTGGATTTCCTAATCTGCATTTAATCTTTCTTGTCAGTTTTAGACACTCTGTTTCTTACGGGGGCGTTATGGCTAAAGGGAAGCAGCTGCTGCAAATCTAGACAGCTCTGTTTTTCCACCTCTGCTCCTTTCTTTAATCTATGTGCTACAGTTGTCTCTTGTGTTGGCACTGGTGTGTGTCTGGTCCTGCAGAGAAATGGTTCCAACTTGCTGGCAAGCTGGCTCCGTGGACTGCCTTCCATGGTGCCAGATAAATGACAACTTTGGGTCAAGTGCTCAGCCTGGAAAAGGCAGTGGAACTGCTGCCTCTTCAGGCAGCAGGTAAATATGAGATACCTTTGATGTGTTCCCTAACTGTCCTTTTGTGCATAGGGGGTTTTGAATTATGTTTCTGCCATACCAAACTCTAATTTTTCCTATCCAGACTAGACACTACTGCACCAGTCATATATTTAATGCGAAAGTGCAGAACCTCTTGCATTATCCAGATAACTTACACAGTATGGTTTGCTGTGAAACCACTGACACACCTGGATGTGTCACAGCCTCTGCAGAGGCTCTGATGTGCCCAGGATACAGCACAGTGACAGACATTAAATATGGACAAAGGCAAGAGACCCAATGCATTACTTGTCAGAGTAATGAATATGCAAAACCCAAATAAACAGCAATAATTTCCCTGGTATGATGTGTTTTGTTGGTTTTTTAATGTGGCAGCTCTTTGTTGTAGGAGTATGCAGCTGCACTTGGGAAACCCATGGCAGTCTGATGTTTAACCATACAACATGTACATAATGCAGGAGAAAATAAGTTAAGAAAAAACCCAGAAAAATGGTATTTCTGTAAATCCTTCTAACCTCTTGCCATCCTCACTGTGGAGAAATACTTTTAAAGAAGCATTTTAAAAATAAAATAAAGAGAATAATTTTGTCAAGTTTATGATTAAGCAGTTGTAATCCACTGTAGCAATTTAGAATTTTTAAATATACTCTATGTCCTTTAAGTTATTCAGACATTTAAATTAACTGTTATAGGGCTTGATGCTAAGATGTGCTCTTTATTTTTTGCTTTAATGAAAGCCAGAAGCCAGGAATCACAAAACCAGTAGGTAACACTGAACAACTGTATTTTCCAAGGAATGGTGCCATGATTATAAATGGATTTGACTTTTAACATTGGTCTGGAAAGAAATAAAATCCTGCCATGAAAAGACTGGAATAAATGTTGTATCTGTTTAATTCACCTGATTTACCTGTTTTCTTCCTAAGGAAGGTAACATGGTCACCTGATCAATACATGCAGGATGTTCTTTGTATGACCATTATTAGTCTTGTGCTGTGCTTTAATTTTTCTTAAGATGGGGAGGTGCCAAGCTGAAACAGGCACAGGTCTTAGTGCTGTTCAGAAGGACATTCTTTTTCAAGCCAAATTTTTAACCCAATTTCAGAAGGCAGTTGTGCAGGAGGAAGGAATTTCCTCCATTATGGCTGATACCAACCAACACCCAGTTCATTCGCTCCCCCCTTCTGTCTGATCTGCTCTAGTGCCACCCAATTTATCTCTTATATTAGGTCCAGGATTACCCCTTCAGTGGTCCCTTTTATTGCTGTTCATAATAGTAAGGGGTTTTTTTACAAGCCTGAAGTAAATATTTTTGTGTGGCTCAGTACTATGATAAATTTGCAACATTTAAATTAACTTGTCAGATTTACAAACCATCTCCATTACTTCTGAAGGTTTTGTAACGTGAAATAATAATTCAGTTCTTACACCATCAGTGAGTTTCATTGTTCTAGGTAATGAGTGAAGGATTAGATTTTCAGCTGCTGTGAAGTGGCATATTTTCATTTAATGCTGTAAAGCAGAGTGCTTTACAGAAACCAAGAGTCTGGCCTAAGACAGACACTACCTGGAACTACTTGCAAGGAGGTGTTTGAAGTAGACAGATGCTTGGATATAATGGCTGCACAGGAAAAAGATTAAAAGTAGTTTTCATTAGGGTAAAGAAAACTTAAGATTAAAACTGCAAAAACTAGTTGTGATTCTGAGCACTTAGCTGTAGCCTCACAGAAGTGGAATCACCATAAAGAGGCTTTGGATGAACTCGCTAAAGCAATAGAAGTTTCATCTGTCCTAAAGGTACATCTGCAGTAGGATTTATGGTATGTTCATTGCATAATAGCCTGTTCTTTTGTGGGGAAAAGAACATCCTGGGTTTAGTGAGCTGCTACATTTTCAAGCAGTGAGTATATCAGAAAAGTGTTTTTTTAATATTTGTTGTCTTGTTTCAGTCTTGTAGTTTTTTATTACACTCAATTTATTCTAAAGTGATTGGCAGCTACCTCTTAGAATATAGCTACAGTACAGTAAAATTAGATCAGTGAATATAATAAACAATACTGCATCTGCAGGCTCAGGTCAGACTGAGCTACAAGTAATCCATCTTCGGAATGTATTAAGTTATCTTATGCTTGCACATAGCATTAAGCATATTAAAAATTTAATTGTGAGATTTTTTTAAAGAAAATGAGATATTTTAGTAATGGGAAAGAGAGACTGAAGTTCCCAAGTTTTCTATCCACATAACCCTTATCATTAGGTTTTATCCTTAATGGTCAGTTTCTGAAATCATGGATTACCTCTTGATCCCTGCAATGCACTTGGAATCTTTAATATGATGTATTTTTAAATCTGTGTCTGACACTAATGTCAGGCTGATCTTGCAAGTGTCTGAAGGCTCTTAAAAATACTGTGCATATACTAGGGACACTCACTCCTTTCTGGGATTGAATCTTTTCAGTGAAATGATGTTTTTTCTAATTTTTGTGATCTGTCTACTAATGTCAATAGTATTGCACATGTGGAAATGGATTCCTGCTTATGTTCTCATTTCCAGGACTTGTCTGTGATGCTTTTACAGTTATTGATTAAGCACACTTAAAGCAGCTGCATTGGCTTTGTACTTCTTCTGTAATCTTATTAACTTCCTTTTTTCATTTTTTTCCCCTCCAAGGGAGTAAATTGATTTGTATGAGCATGCTGTTAATATTATAACTCCTTGTCTAGCCCCTTGGGTTGTAATGTTTTTTAAACACAGTACAATTATGGGAAACATTATATTGGAATGACAATATAAATCATCCCCATAGGAGTCTGAGCAGTCTGGGGAGTTAATCGTACAGAGTCCTGCTGAGGTAAATAAGAACAGTAATTTGAAATAAATAAAAGACCAGTGGTGCTAATGTGGGTGTCTCAAGAATATCATTAAGTTTGTAATGGCATTGTTTACTTGGTGTAATGAGACCCATGTAGTGTAATGCTACTGCTTAAATCATAACTTTATAGTTCATGGTCCTGTCTCTTTCCTTCAGAGAGTGTGTCAGGTTAGTTGTGTCTCCACATCTGTCCTCCAGCCTCCAGCACGTGGCTGGAAAGCACACGCACATGCGGAATGTGTTGAGATTCTCTAGAACTCTGGTTAAATTCAGTCAACCTAGATTGAAGTTCAGGTAGGAATATTTGCCTACAGGGATAATTTTTTTTGGTTTTTTTTCTGTTTCTTACCATAATCAGCATTAGAAAAGGTAATGTAAACAGCTTCATTTACTGGCCATCCATGTCCAGTAGTGGTGTTGTTTGGGTCCAAAAGGGGTCCTACACCACTTTGTGCTTGAGCACAGTGTGGATTTGGCAGCTGGGCAGCCTAATGGTCTTCTTCTCTTGCAGCAGCTTCCTCACCAGTATTTAATTCCCATCAACACTCCAAGCTACTCCCCCTTCCTTGACATGCAGGGAAAGTAAAGTATGAGTTTAAAATACAAAATGAAAACAGTTAATCTGAAAAGGAACTACTCTAGGGATTTTTTTCAATCTTTGTTTTTAACATGTACAAATTACATAGTAGAAAATACTTCAAAAATATTACTTTTTCATAGTAAATATATTCTCTTAGAATAAATTCAGCAATATCATATGAATAAAATTATAGTAAAAAAATAAGCCAATATATTTTTGAGTAGAAATTGATCTTCCACAAGATTTTTTTTTTTTTGCAGATGCTAGGGAACTTGTATGTAAAGCAACTTGCGTAATTGAAAGCATACTCTGTTTATGCAAAAATTAATGTAAAATGTTCATTACATAAACACAGCCAAACCTTTAGAACCCATTGTTTTCAAATTTAATGGTATTATCTTTTCATTAATTTCTGAACCAATCTTGGGGCAAGATTATTCTTGTGCTGTCTGTTACACAGATTTTATGTGCTGCAAGTATAATACGGCACAACTTCTCAGCGATAGGAGTGCTACCAGTACAAGGTGTACAATTTTCTGGGGGAAATGCTTCTAATACTGGGGACTTCAGTGCATCTTGGACTTGGAGTAAAGCAAACTTCAGATTTTTAGAAGAAGACTTTTAGAAATTATCAAGGAAACATTTTAAAAATTATAATATTACATACTGATACTGTATGTATTAAATGCTCTGATGCCATTATGAAAAACTTCTATTCATAAGAAAAATGTCCTGTTTTATTTGTTGCTTTCCGTCTCCTATTCTGCATTGGTAATAAAAAAGATTGGAAAGAAGCAGTACATGGTGCTAATGAGACTGTATAGTGGAACCCTGTAAACTTGATACCAATTGTGATACAAACAGTGTTTATGAATATCATGAAAAGGTATAGGAATTTTAATTTGTTTTGCTTCTCATGCTCTGTTTAAAAAAAAAGGAAAACAAAAGGTGAAATTGGGCTTTCGTTTAAGCACTTTCATAACTTGTCTAAGCTGCTGTTTATGCTGAATATAGCATAGTGAGCATGTATTCTGCCTTCCAAAAATGCCTTTCCAACAGGCTTTGCCCTTGCTCTGGAGACAGAAGATGGAGAATTGTAAGGTCAACGCATAAAAAGTTTTTTTAGTGGAACTGCTGAGACTCATAGTGCCAGTGCCACATGAAGACCCCTTACGTTTGTGAGACTTGCTCAGGCAACTGGCTGGTCTTCTTAGATTAATTGATTATTAATCAACACTGACATAATGTGTATTAAAGCTGACTGGGTGGACAGCTTTTTCTTTTTATTAATCCCTCTAGGAATTAGGAGTGATAGTTTTTGGAATGTGGTATCTATAGCTTCTCCACATGCTCAGGCTTATTCAGGGAATCATCACTGTGTTGTTATACGTTTAATCCTGTGTGGTTGATAGTCTAGGTAAAATTTCATTTCTTTTGCCTTAACAGGCCTTTCAGCTGTCCAAGAAAAGTTACCAGATTTTTGATGAGGAAGACTCCTCTAGCCTTAAAATGGCATATTTCTGTGAAAAGTGAGAGCTCATTTGATTTTATAGAGAAGAACTTATCTGAAATGATCAGTCAGAAAAAGCTTTGATCTAT
This sequence comes from Pomatostomus ruficeps, assembly GCA_013400735.1. Taxonomy (NCBI): domain Eukaryota; kingdom Metazoa; phylum Chordata; class Aves; order Passeriformes; family Timaliidae; genus Pomatostomus; species Pomatostomus ruficeps. Next base: position 33,636 of record VYZT01058110.1, on the reverse strand, counting down.
TATGGTTTACTTGTTGGTCACTAGAAGTTCTCCTGCATTCCAGTTCAGTCAGAATTTCGGTGATCTGAATATCTGTCACAAAATATGAGTATCAGACAAAGTACCCCAAAAAGAACACTGCATAAGACAGATCATTCACTTGGTATTTATCAGATGATTCAACCCCACAAGGAAACATGTATTTATTACTGCAAATGTTATATAAACGCTGGTCAGGCTGGTATCATTCAAGAGGGGGAAGGTGGACTTCTGTTCCTCATGGGAACAGATCTTTGATGATACTGAATTTCATCTTCTGATGAAATTTTTTCACTTTTTTCCCCCTGAAAATTTTTATACATTTATATGTTGTTTTTCTTTGCCCCTTAAACTCCCGAGGATTCTTATCTCAGTAATCCTCTGTTTGTAGTTTTACCTTTCTTATCTTGCCTGGCTTGCCTCTGCAGATCCCCCCGCTGCTCTTTCCCACACTGCAGTATGCTGAGCTGCTTAGAGCTGAGGTCACACGCCTGGCTGTGTCGGAGCTTTGCTCACAGGCAGCTCTGGCTGTGGGGCAGCCTCAGGAGTGCTTAGAGAGACGTAGAACTCTGTCAGTGTAAAATACCAGTGTATTTATAGCCATTAACACCTTCCATACTTATCAGTGTGTTAATGCTCTCAACTCTACTCTTAAAGTTGTTTCCCTACACCCCATAGTTCTGAATGCACTGAAGATTTTACTACGTACTTTTTCAAGGAACATGTTTCTGAATCATAAAACTTGCTCTACTAAAATATTTACCTTCTTTCATCTTTTGAGAAAGCCTGTTTTCTTTCAGTGTAGCATTAAGGAGAAAGTATGCAATCGGATCCCTTCCACATTAAAAAGTGCAGCCTTTTAAGCGTGGTACTCCAACTAGATAGCCAGACAACACTGCTGTTTTAAGGAGGCTATCAGATGTGGAGACAGTGAAGGAACTGGATGCAACATCAGAAGGTAATAACATATCTGTTTTTATTGACTCAATATCTGTCCCAAAGGCCTATTTCTTTTCCCCTAGAATTTTCTGTTCTGTTATTTTTATTGAGAGCATTTCTAGGGAAATACAGAAGTACATAACGCTTTTATGGAAAATAAAGCAGAGTTCTACTTAGTCCCTATACAAAGTGGGCTGGGATTTTTTTGATTGGTAGGATTTTAACTAATATTACTATAATAGTTATGAATATTATTACTACTATTATTATTATTGTTATTATTATTTTAATTGACAATATGGAAAGAATGGACAGGTGGGAAATGAAAGGCTTATAGCTGTGGACTTTCAAGACACGTAGATTACATTTCCTGATGAATCTGTAAAATAAAATATGTGTAAAACTTCACAAATAAAACCACTGCAGGCAAATGACCAAGTTATGACTTTTAAAATCTAGCATAGATCCTGGCACCTGAATCAACACTTTTCAGTGATACTTGCCAGAAATACTGAGTTGCTGATTAGAAGGGGTAGAGTTTTTTCTTAAGCTCAATTGCAGAGAAAGATTTTTTTTCCCTTGAATGTGTCAAATTGATTAAACGGAAAAAAAACCCAGTTAAAGAACAGTAACATCTTTTAGTTAGATGCACAAGGAAGAAGTATTATAACCACAGGGAAGGTTCAAAGCAGATATTTTTTTTCAAATACAGAGTATATTTGCTTGCATAGGTCAAAGGGTGAAATAACACACACACGAAAAGTAAACTAATTGAAGTGCAAATGTAAACTCATTTCTGGTTATCATTTCTCTACAATTTGTTTTGGGTTGTTTGTTCATCGAAGCACTAATGTGGTGGTAAGATGAGATTTTTGTTTCCATGAAGCTAAAATAGCCTCATCAAAATTCGCTATTCCAAAGGAGAACACAGCAGAGTTGACATAAGCAGCTTTATACAATTCCTTTCCTGATATTTCCACCACATTTTACCATCACAAAATATGAAAGAAAGTGAGGCTTTGGGCCATAGTATTCCATGCCAGTATTTTCAGACCAACAGACAGCTCTATAGATAATAGGGATCATTGCTGGGAACCAAGAAAAAATCCAAAATAGCTTTAATGTACCTGTGTTTGCAATTTTTTAGTGTCCAGTATTACCTTGAAATTGAGGCCATTAAAAAAAAATTTGATACCACCATTTCTGTAACCCCTTTCAGATACTTCCTGCAGGCTGCAGTTAGTTCCTCTCAGCCTTCCTCTCCTCCTTGTCAAACTAAACAAGACTTTTTCCCTCCACCTCTCCTGGCAGCCCATGTGTCCTCTGCCTCATGAGCCCTCTCCTGTACCTTCTCCAGTTAACTTTCTGCATAAGCCAGGTGGTGCCAAGCCAGATCCACTATTCCACATGTGCCTCACCAATGCCGAGCACAGGGAGATGGTGCCACTCCCTGCAGTTTGGTGTTTGTGCTCCTCCCCACGTGTGCATTGTTTGCTTTCTGTGAGTGCACCCCTCTGGTTTGTGTACAGCTTGAGAGCCACCACGATGAGCCCAGGAGCTTTTCAGCAGGGCTGCTCTTCAGTCAGCTGCATCCCAGCTTGTCATGATGTCTCTGAGTTCTCTGTCTCGGGTGCTGAATGGGCATTTCTTTTGGCTTGATCCCCAGCGTCTTGACAAACTGAAAGTAGGATTTTTGAGGAGAGATTTTTTCATTCAGTGTCTGTAATAATGTAGAATTAATGTGGCGTGATACTCAAGAAATTTGAAGTATTTTAGTGGCAAATAACTATTTAGTAATTTGTTTCCAAACAAAATCCTTAGCCAGACATTTCATCTTGGTTGTAATTATTTTACTGCAGTAGAATTTGGGAAGGTTCCACTTGCAGAAATGGTGTAACGTAGTGATGAACAAGACGTACCTTAACTGTAACCTTGTTTTCTCTAACCTTGAAGCCACTATGTTTGAATTAGCCTGTGGTCTAATTTTATAACAGATATGATGGATCTAAAAGAAGTTTTGAAAAGAGCTGAATTGACTGAAGCAGTCCCAGGGTGAGATACAGATGGATTAATAGTGGCAGATATTTGCAGATCTCTGAAGATATTCTATATAAATCAAGCACATCTATATTCAGATTTGCAAATTAAATCTCTGCTCATTTCATGTGGGTTTGACTACTTGGGGAGAAGGAGGGCAGAATAATAGTAACCTTCTCCCTTTTTTGGAAATGTGGTAACGTTGATTGAATTACACCTTTACCGCTATGAAATGCTGTTTACCAGCTGGAAGGATAGTATACCTCAGACTTTGCCTATTGCTCTCTCGTAGCCTGGTTGCAACTTCACAAACTCAGAGGCAAACACACAGCTCTTTAAGCCCATCAAATAACTGGTTTACAAAAAAAGGCATAATCAGTAGTATCAAGTATTTTGTCAATTGTATTAGCAACGTAAAATGATGATTATTTGACAAGAGACTGTTTTAAAGATACTATATTTGCATAATGCTGTCTTTTCATACTGTAGAAAGCAACAAGACATCACAGAAGAGATATACCTATTAATTCATGAATTTAAATAATCTGACTAGCATGTGGGAAATAAGACTGAACTAGATTTTGTAATGTTAAAGTGTTTTTTTTAAAAAAATACAGTCAATTATTGTTTGTTGTTTTTTAACTAACGCTTTTTCTTCAGTCTGATTCATTATATGATCTTGCAGTTAGAAAATGAAATATCTTTTTATTAACTTCAGTATAATTGACACCTTATATGACTCAGACTGCTGAAAGTAAACAATTCAGGCCAAATTATCCTGTCACATCTGTGAGACTGATTAGATGTAAACATCAGCTATGACAATTTAGGTTTACTGTAGTGCATATGGCTTCTCCAGATGCCCCTGCACTATGAGCATGGATGTTGGCTGAGACTGCATATCAGAAATATGTAGGTTTCAAAAGGCAAAAGTAATAAGGAAGAGGAGTCATGTTTTTCTATTGCTTCATCTTGGTTTGCAAGCAAGAACTGTATTTCTCAGTGCGGGAATGGTGACAAGCTGCAATCACCAGTGGAGGAGGCATGAAGAGGACTAGTCCATACCTGCTTACCCAAACAGCATATGCAAACCACATGGCAAAAAATAACACCTGAGATTTGGTTAGTTCAAAATGCTTGGATCTTTGTGGGTTTTTTCAGCTCTCCTGAATATATTCCAGCTACCCTTTCCATGAGCTTTCTACCCATTTCCTGATCATAAACTCTTGTCTCTTTCCAGTGAAAAATGGCAATGAAACAACTCTGTTGTTCAGAGCAACAGCTCTGAAGCTGCAGCTTGCATCTCTGAAATGCAGCTGAGATTGTGTTGCATCAATTCTAAAGCTCCATCAATTCCCTCTCACAGCTGCCCCAGTGAGATTTGAGAACATCTCCCACTCTATCCAGGCTTTTTATTTCCAAGTCTTACAGCATGGTCTCAACTTGACCAAGATCCTTTGTATTTCTGACTCTACAGCTTTATATTCATTAAAGATAATAGTGTATTTTGCAGAGTGTTATCTAGTAATAGTGACACTGTAACTGGCAGTGGCAGTCTGAGATTGGAAGAAAATGAAGGTTTATAGGTAGAGGTAACATCTGTTAATTGTTTTATTAGGTGAAACATTCTGTAGAGCAATGAAGACTTTTCTGTCATTGGTCTGAGCAAAATGAGGGATGCTGATACAAGTGTTGATTAATTTATAGTTAAAGGAGGAAAATATAATTATAATTAACATAAATGTATGGAAAAATGACATTATTAGCTGCAAATCAGATTCTTCCTAACCAATTCAATATTTTTGTATCTTACCAAAGATAATCTTTAATCTTTGGTTTTACTATTAGTTAACATTCTCAGTGACCAAGCTAAATTTGATCTAGGAAAATGTTGAGTTTCTAACCAGTGACATGATCAGGGGTCTTTAAGACAACCTGGACAGAACAGAATCCTTTGGAACTCATTTTGACTTTGTGGCCTGTTACAAATGGACTAGAGGTCAAGATTTTTATATTTATACTATTTAAATGTTTATCTTACTGTGGTAGATACTATTATGAGACAACCCCATTCCATTATAATTTGAACTGCTTCTGTATATTCACCGATAGCAAAATTTTAATATTTTTCCTCACAAATCTCTAACCTGAATAGCAGTTTTGTAGCTGCTGTCTGCTGATCTTGTTATCCATCAAGGAACATACTTGAGAAAGAAAGAAGAGGTATTTACTTTACAGAAATGAAGATGATTCACTATGGAGTCCATGGCTAAAACAGTTTTCCATTGTAATTCTGTACGTTATTATATAATGCAAGAGAAACAGGACTGCTCCAACATGAGGCATAAGGGCATTTAGAATTCAGCTGAGGTTCCTCATGAATTCTGCAAACCAAAAATATTTGATGACAGGCACTTGGGGTATATTACATTGGAATGGAAAGCCTTATAGATGATATTTATAAAAAAATATTATATATTATCTCTTGTATTTCTAAGAACAAGAGGGCAGAAACATTCAACTTTCCTCCTTTGTATCATTATTTCTTGTCCCTCTATAACATTTTTGTTCTTCTCTGATTCAAATTACTACAATCCTTTGGTTGTCTTCTCATATAGATGTCTTTCCCAACGTTGTTTTCCAATTGTTCTCCCGATCATCTTTGCATATATATGTCCTTTATGTGTCCTTTCACTTAGTGAATCAAGATTAGTCTTGTAGGAGACTAGCTCAGGGATAGATAAAAAATGGTGAAATACACTCTTCTTTCCTCTCAGCATCTTTATTGTTTCTAAGACTGTTTGCATTGTTTTCTGACACAGCACACTGAACTGTGGTTTTAATCTCAAGATTTCTCTTTTGTGAGATGTAAAGTTAGTTTAGAACTCAACACACTGTTCCTTTCTGCACACGTTACCTTGTGTTTGCCAATGCTTAATGTCACCTGTTTGACATACAGACTTGCTCTGACTTTCTCAGGTCCTCTGGGCCTCTTCACTGTGACCTGCACTAGCATGAGATTTCATTCTGTATTTCTCAGTTTAGAGGAGAGGAAGGCTGGGGCTCTTACTTTAAAGCAGGTTTAATGTTTTTGTAGGAAGCATGTTTATCTTTAATTTACTCAGTTTTGAAAAATCAAGTGGTTTTTCCAAGACAATATACATTTTGGGCACTGACAAATGCTCATAACTTTACATTTACTTAACAAAATATTTTTCCCTGAAAGTAAGAAATTTATATACTTGGGAATACTCTTAGAAATTCACCAAGAAAAAAATCATACCTTTTGAAAATGTCAAATGTTTTAATTCCTGCCTCAGGCCACTCACTTTGGATCTTGGAGAAGTGTTTCAGTTCCTCCCATTCCCTGAAGAGGATTTAAATTCACAGGACATAACTCCTGAAAAAGGGAATTTTTCCTCATTGAAAGAGTGGTTGTAATCTCTGCTTGAAATTGTTCCTCTTTAAAATGGAATACTTGTATTCTTTGGGTCATACGCAGAGAATGTGTTTTATAAGGGAAGACTTTGAGTTTAATGCCCTATGATTGGATTATTTCAATGTTTTCTGTCAAGAACTGTGTGTATCTCCTGTACTGGTAGAAACGTAGGGGTCTGTTGTTTTGACTGGTTCTGCTGGATTTAAGTGCACGTTTGATTTAAATTCCCCTTTAGACACCCACAGTCTTCTATGAAACTAGAGTTAAATGCTGCCTGACATAGGCTGAATGAGTGTATTAGAATTCAAATTTTGGGCCTTGCCACTGAAGACACATTGGAGGTACCTAAATTCTGCGGTTGCATACATGTGTGGTCTTTGGGGCTATTTATAAGCTTGTATTGTTTTTCAATTTAGCTCAAGCATGTGATTTGATTAATCAGCATCGGATGTTTTGATTCTTCTACCTAACTTCAAATTTGAGAAAGCTCTTGTGAACTCATATTTTTTCAGCATATAACAGCTTGTATTTCGGGTTTCCTGTCTTAATTCTATTTAAATCAGTGGCTGTAGGAATAGGAATATTCCCATATTTTGTTTGAATTATGAGAAATTTTTTTCTCTGGTGTTAAAGAAGGAACAAATTCCTTTGAATCATTTGGGGTTTGCTGGTTTTCAAAGCTATTGGAGCACTTGGTTAAAAATTAGTAGATTTACTCCTAGAAGTATCATCCTTTAACAGGAAGTCTTTGTTATCTCACCGTGGAATATGCTTCCTGCAGTTCAGGGTTAGGTAATACTCCATTAATCCCATCAAGCCTATGTTTTCATTTAGAACCATTTGGTTACACAAGGAAAGGGACGAATATGTTGATATGTGTGGTACAGTGCCAACAGTCTGCTAAAGTAAGATGATCACATAGCATTTTAAAAGAAACTATTCTTGGATTATTGGCATGGATAATTTGGTGAAGATTTTAAGATTTTTTAATATTGTGGAATTGTAGGACTATGAATAGTTGCACTTTACTATTTTGAGTCTAGCCATTACCAGGAAAATAAAACAAGTTTCCTGCAGTAATATGTATTGGTTTTAGTTCTGGAGTGGGATTATTTTATACTTACTCACACACCAGTTTTAAATGCAAATTAATTAAAGTAATTCCTTAAAAATGTGAGGATATAGCTTCTGACACATTGGTACTCTTGCAAGAGTAACGGTATGACTTACAACTCAAGTAAGGTGGAATATCAAAAGTTTCTTGGAAATTTCTCAGTACTGAATTGTTTAAAAACATTTTCCATTTAGAAATTGAAGCTGTCTGCTTTCGTACTGCTGATTCAACATGACCTGCATGTTCTGTCTTTCTGAAGCTCTTACACCTTGTTTCTGAAGTAGGAAGATCTCTGTTTCACCAGAAAATTATTCCCTGGCTGTCAATGAAGGCAGCGTGATCGTATCTTGTGTGAGGGCTTCATCTGAGGTCTTTCTGTGTAGTATTTGCCAGGTATGTCACATCTTAACTCACATCTGGATCAACATTTGCACCCCTAAAAAGAAGGTTACTACTTGGGAGAACAGACAGTTTGGGGTGCTAGAGAGCTGGTAGCAGTCAGCATCCTCTGGGAGGTGCTAGTGGTTTACAGTATTTCCAGACTGTATGTTGTGGGACCTAGCTTTGTAAAGAGGCACTGAATGCTGTTTATTCATATAGAACTTGGGGAAACTGAGCAGTCTTGAAAAACTGGTCTCAACAGCAGTATGCTCATTATATTCAAAGCATTAAAACATTATAATTTTCTCCTTTTATTTCAGGTGTATGTGTAGCACTGTTACAGTATTTAGAATTGCTGCTAATAAAAAAATAAAAAAATTTCAGTGGTAGAACAACTCTATTCAGTACTGAATGGCGAAAACCAAACCAGCAGACTAATTTTCATTTCAATCAATGAAATGAAATGATAGACATGAAGTTGATTTTGGTTTTCTTTTTCACACCCCATAGCCTGATTTGGTGACATCAGGAGGAGAAAGGCCTAACTTTCCTAATAGTCTTGGATATCTCAGTGTGAAGTAAATTGGGCTGTCTTTTGCATGTGTTGGTTAATGCTTAAGCATTCTGCCAGGATATGTCCTGAAGGTGCACACACACAACCTTGTACTCATCCTTACCTGTCCCAGATGAGATCTCAGAAATACAGGTGTGAAACTTTAAACTACATTGCAGCAATTTTGGACAGAATCCCAAATCAGCCTGCACTCAGAAAATGCAGCCAGAGAAGGTGATCTTAAAACTGTAGGTCTGTGCTGGGTTTGTTTAGAATAAGAAGGTAAAATCTCATGTCTAATTTAATTAAACTGATGGTATTTGAATTCCTAAATTTAGCCACTAAAACATGTGACTTAGTTTTCAGAGATTCTGTAGGCACAAGAAAACCTCTTTGAAATGCATCTATCTTTTTGGTCAGTATAATCCAGTTTGTTGCTCTAATGAAGAGGACTTGTCATACTCCTGTTTTCTGCCCTGCTACTCCCATTTTCATTGTGGTCTCAGATGTGTCTGTTCCAGCAACGGAATGATTGCATTTCATGGGTAATCTTTGTAAACCTTAGACATTTTAGCAGGTGTTGTAGAGGCACACCTGAAGCAGGGCACCTTAACCTTCCAAGAGGTTAAGTCACTGTAACAGGTAATCTGTGCATTCATGATTACAGTCTTCAGCTTTATCTGAGATCACATTAGTGCTGACTGCTAGAATGAAGCCAATATGCCCTTCAAATGCAAAGAGTGGTTCTTTTGGAAGTCTAAATTACACAGATGTACTCAAGACTACCTTGAAATCTAGCATGTCCTGTACTTCCGTGGAATAGCACTTGTGACTTAAATTCAGGCAGCAGTCCTCAGATTCATTTTCCATTTCATAAAACAGGACTTTTTATGTGCTAACAAGTGAAGGTCCCATTTTTGTGAAGATGTGATCTGCAAATTGTTAATTTATTTATATCTCAAATATTTTTCGTTACACTTATCTTAGCCAGAGCAAAGCACCTTGTGCAGTCCTGAAGGACCTGCATGGAGAGCTTAATTCACCCTTTAGAGAGACTGGAGGAGGTCTCTTGGGTCAGCAAAATGTGGCCTTGTGAAGTTTCCATTTGACAATGACTCTGGTGGTGACGTACAGTGGCCACTGAACTGCAACACCATCCGGTTTATGTAACGTTCATGCTTGTCATTGACAGAAATAATTCAAAGTGCTGAATTTAGAACAGACAGTTGGAGGAAACCTTCTGTCTTGCTTTTACTTAAAGGAAATACCTTGTAAAATGATCTGCTTTACATGAGTTACAAGTCAGATAATTAAAAAAGAAACTATGTGTGAAAGTTTGCCATGGGCAGAGACTACAGGATGAAAAGCTGGGGAAGAGAAAACTCAGGGCTGCAATGAAGAGAAAGACAAATTATGGGAAAAGGTGAAGTGTTGGGACAGCTCTGGGGAGAATGACCAGGTATGCAAAACTGGAGAAATAGGAGGAACTGGGTTTGTAGGGGATAGAGGTCTGTTGCCTCTTACTGTGTACCAGGATCTTGGAAGAACCCATCTATGATGAGCCTGTGAACCTGGTGTCCTGCTGCGAGACCTGACATTTGGCCTCTTACCTTAAGTAGTGTGAGAACCACTCACCCTCTGATCACCCCAGGCTCCATGTCCCAGACTCTGCCTTGAGCAAGCTGAGGAGGGCATTAGACACCACAAAGCAACCTTCAACTTTTGCCAGCCACTTCTTGTTTTGTCAGTAAGGAATAATGCTGGCAGGCTCCAGCTTCCTGCTTCCTTTGCAGGTGCTTGGCACAGAAGCAGCCAGCTGGGGAGGCAGAGGGCAGGGGGCTGCTGCTGCTGCTGAGTTACGGGGCTGTTCTGGGCTCTTCTGAGCTGGGCCTGGGGTACTGCATTACCCAATGCAGTACCAGAACAATCCCATCTGAGGGTACCCGCTTTGTTTCGGGTAAGTCATTCCACTGGATACCATTAACTGCCACACAAACATGTCTTGAAAGATTACTTTAAAAAACAGTTCAAGAAAGTGGCATAGAGAATGAATGTCTAAAAATACCCATTTTCCTGTGACACTGCAGCACTTTGGATAAGATGACAAATCCAAAGCTAAAGATGTGTCTTCACAAGGGTATTTATTTTGCATTAAGCTCAGCTACTGCTCATAAAAGAAGTCGCAGTCAACTAACAATGCAAACCAATTAGAGTGTACTCGCTGCCAAGACAGGGTTTGTTCTTTGGGTTGTTTTGAAGGTACTTTCAGTTCACTGCTTATTGATGTAATACAGCAAAGATAAGCTTTAATGCATGGCAGCCTTTCTGTTCTGTTTCACAACAGGACCAAGTTGTCATTTTGCCTTCAGGCTGTATCCAGCTGTGCAGAAAATGGTGGGCATTTTTACCTGCGCATCACTGGCTTCAGCAGGAGCAGAACATGACATTGCTACTCCAGCACTGTGTCAGCCAGCAAGGGGCAGACTTCTGTGACTTCAGGGAAGAAGGAAAGGTTCCAAATGGACTTGTGAAGTATCCGCTGAAGGGGTACCTGACCCAGGAGGCATCTGGGTTAGCCCATTTTATTAACCAGTGAGGTAAAAGAAAATTGTAGAATATCCAAAGAACGAACAGCAGGCTTCATGAGTAGCAAAACCAAAAAGAAATTAGTTACCTGTGGATTTCAATCTCCTAGCTGGACCCTCTGATGATGCCACTAGCCATGTTTTACACTATGGCAACAGGACATTCAGGATGTATTTACTCCTCTGTGTGGTAACCAGGACCTGAAGTGGGTTCAGCCTTTCATTCAAGAGGGTTGCTTATGGAAGTTCCCCCTCCATCTCCTCTGCAGACTCTTGTGAAACCTGTAGGAACCTAACATCTCTAACTTGACAGGAAACAATTTTTATATTGATTACTGAGAACATACTCATGCATACACAGAGTTACTAAGTGTCATCTCCATAGAAAATTGAACAAACCCCAGATGTCCAGCAGTACTTTTATTGTTACTTGTTTCAACAAACTGGGTGGCATTTCATCAGAGAGCAGCCCACAGTGAGCCTCTCTTGGCTGCCAACAAAGCCACGCCCTCACACCTGAGGAAAGGTTCTTGTGCACAGGGCTGACGAGAGAAAGATCCAAGATCATCCCTCTGGCATTCAGCAGTCAACCTATCTACCCTGAGAGTGTTTTTAGTGTGCCACTTACTAGATTTAGGGTTATAAAACCTTACAGTGAAACAATTTTATGGATCAGTCTAAAAGCAAAGCATCATTTAAAGCTGTTTGATTCATTTTTTATTAGGTTTTTGAGATGACGCTTATGACAGATGACTCAGAATTATGTCACAGTGATAGAGCATTTAATTGCCTAACAAGGCAATTCTACAAGGGAATCCTACAGGGGTATTACAACTGGTGAATGAACTTTGTACCTGTCTGCAAGATACACTGAAGGTACAGCTGTAACACTGCCAGGCAGCATTCCCTGCTCATCTGCTCCACTACATCAAGATATACCCTTTCATGCCAGCAGCATTTTGTTAGGGAATCAATCTACCTGTGTCTCACTGAGTTTCCGTTTGCCTTCCTGAACAAGTACATCTGTGCTTTTTAACACTGGATACAGTCTGCAAGTGGAAGCCACCAAACAATTGTTAGCTTACTTCCTGCAGGCATTCAAAGCATGACATTTCTTCCATGGCCTTCCCAAGCATTTCCCTGCCAACATCCTCTGAAAGCTCTTCTTCCCTTTCCCGCTGCACTGCTGGGAACTCTTTCTGGTGACAGTCAGCTCTTCTTGATCAATGGTCCACAACAAAACTCACCCAGCTGCCCCCACTGGCCATACGCCACGGGAGCTCACAGAGAGGACTCCTGAGCATGTGGTGGCACACTTGTGGAAAACAAGGTAGGGAAACAAACTTTGTTTCTAGCCTAGGGGAGATGCAAACTTCTCTTAACTGAAGAGTGTGGGACACTGTATCTTTTAAGTCATCCAAATAAGAAGCTCATGTTAGTCTGACTGCTTTTCACAGTAATGTGGTGTGAGCCATTCGTGTCATCAAGCACAATTTCCTCATTCTTTGCAATTCTGAACAAGAAGGAGAGAAGAATCAAAGGAGGAAGTGCTGAACAACATGTAGTAGTTGAAGTCCAGAAGTCGGCCATGAAGTGATAAGGAGACTAGGGCAACTCTCCTACGGAGACAGGCTGCGAATGTTGGGGCTATTCATCCTGGAGAAAAGAAGGTTGCATGGACACCTCATAGCATTCTTCCAGTACCTAAAAGAGACCTGCAGGGAAGCCAGAGTAGGACTCTTGATGAGGAACTGCAGTGACAGGACAAGGAATAATGGGTTTCCTCTGAAAGAGGGGAAATTTAGCTTAGAAATATATAAAGACATTCATTACTGTAAGGGTGATGAGACACTGGAACAGGTTGCCCAGAGTAGTTGTGGATGCCCCATCCTTGGCAGTGTTCAAGGCCAGGCTGGATGGATCACTGAGCAAGCTGGTCTAGTGAGAGGCATCCCTGTCCACAGCAGAGGGCTTGGAACTAAATGATCTTTAAGGTCCCCTCCAACCCAAACTTTTGGGGAAGCTGGAATAGGGAAAACGTATAAATATGATTACCTAACAAAAACTGTAGGTGAGATTGAAATGAAGACAAGCTTTGAGTTACCCAACCTCAGTTACTGAACAACTGGAAAACAATAGTATGGCCAGCTGGAGGTAATCCCCATTTGACTGAACAATGCCTTCAGCTTGCAAGCAGGTCCAAGGGTCAGAGAAGACCCTGCAAACCCATCAGAGGGTCCAAAAGGCAACTTTTAGAGTTTAAAGTGTAACGCCATAGGCTAATGCAATGATTCTTATAGGCTGTAGGCAAATGTTGTAAGATTTGTAGCTTATTCTAGATCGGTCAATGGAAATTAGAATATTCAACACAGATGATGATTTATTGTATTGTAAATGCTCATTCTGGTCATTCTATTCTACTCTCCATTTCTGCTCTGCTCTTTCCATTCTGCTCTACTCTCTTCCTTCTCTGCTCTGGCCTGCTTGGAGCTGCGCCTTGCAGCTCCAAGTAAGCCTTTCTTTCCCCACACCTTCGGCAATAAACCTCATGTTCTAAAACCTAAACTTAGAGATCTCCATTTGTCCCTAACGTCCTACAGACACAGCGAATCCTACACCAAACCACTCTATAATTCTAAGGTGCTGACAGGAAGTGTTTTCAAGGCTGTTTTCAGGATCTGGCAAGGTAGGAAAGAGAAAGATAAGGGGTTAGCCATGTTACAACCAATGAAAATCTCACCATAAACAAAAAGACTTGGAAAAACAAAATGAGTGGGTATCACTGCTTCATTTTCTTAAATGAAGAACTATTTTTCATCTGTATAATTGAAAAAAGTTCTATAAAAATGTAACTTTTAGCCAAAGAAGTTCTGTTCTCATATTCAGCACTTTTCATGAAATATCTAAAGCATTTGAAAAGGACTCCCTGATGCTTTCAAAAACTATAGATGCCAGTGTGTAAAGAAAATAATTAGGATCTCAGTGAAGTATGTTCTAAGTCAGGCATGCTCCAAGGCAACGCATGCCCAGTTTTCATCAAATTGTATGTTGCATTTAATGAATTGTTCAGACCCCATATTTTACAATATTCATTACGTTTCATAGCAATATTCATGACATTTAATAGCAATGTGCATACAATATTAAACAAAGCATAAAAAACCCCATCCAAGCTACAAGCTTGCTAAATCACAGGAATATAAACTGTCTTCCAACCTGCAAGAAAACAGTCATCTTCCTTCAGTTTTCTTACATTTTGTTAAAAGAAAACAAGCAATGTTTCATAGTAGATTCACAAAATAGATCTTAAATTCTTACCAGCTGTTAATAGGCTGGCCATTCAGAATTACAGAAAGCATGAAGACAGCACTCTGTAGCTTCACTGGAATTTATTTTAAATTATTAATTATTAAAAATAACCCCTTTCCATCATAGCAGGGATCTGACAGCCTTGATCAGAGACAGCACAAAGTTCTTCTGGAGAGAGCAACATTCTAGTTGCTCACAATTTCTACTTCTGTGCCTTCAAGTATATAACCTTAACACTAAAATCTGCTAAATGGAAGTCTCTAGCCTCAAAACTTGCCTTTCAATTTTCTAAATCCATACTTCATCCCTCCCTTGCAGCTAATTAGACATTAGTTCACCAGTCATTCAGGACAAGGCTTTGTTGATCAGGGAAGTGGAGGATAAGGTGGGTCTCCAGAGGGAAGGTCGTCAGTTATAACAATTAGGGTAGCTGAGGGGAAAAGTAGGTCCTTTACAGCACAGGGCATTAATGCTGGCAAACATCACTGCACCAAAGAATCCTTTGGAGTAAGGGACTCCACTAAAACACAGACACAATGGAACAGCAAGGAGGAGTAAATAAGGTTCTGTATGTAATTGCTTCCACCCTGTTGAAATCATATAATGTCTTACCTGCATCAGCTGAGTTTCTTTACATCAGCAGAGCCCAGTCCCACCCCCAGCCAGCAAGCAGCCTGCTCAGGCCCAAGAGCTGGCTGATAAGCAGAGGGAGCAGGTTTCTGGGTGGCGTGAGCGACTGGCTTTTGCAGAGGTTGGGAGCCTGGTATTGATGGGCTGCTCCCCCAGCTTTGCAGGCTTTTTATTCTCTCCAGAGATATGATTTGTCCTATTAGGAGGTTTTTCATTTGGGGCAGGTGTGAGGGAACACATCCTCCCCACAACCAAAGAAGTGATTTCTCCCTCCTTGTTTCTCTTTTTTTAATGTTATGTTATACTCGGCTGTTAATGCCTGTGGATACCAATATAGTACAAAACATATCAATTAATGTGTGCAACTACTCATGAGTAACAACCCTCTACCTGTAATGTTAAAACACTGGGACTGTATGTTTTGCTACTGCAGGGTTATGTTGTATTTGCTGGGCAATGGGGAGCAACATTGGGATTCTTTCTGGAGTTCATTCTGTTACTTCTTAGAGGAAGTTTCTTCTAACAGCAGTCTGTAATAAACTAGCTTAGAATTTGCCTCATTATGACTAAATTAATAGAGAAAAAGCAGTGTTTTAGTTTAATTTTTTGGTTCCTCCTTAGAGGAAAATACCTGTTTGTCAAGAGAGGCCTTAAAGTATTCTCCTATTCTCATCTCCTACTAGGCCAGTAAGTGGCCACCTTCAGCTTTTTCACAGGCAAAAGAGCATTTGGGCTGAGCAAAGTCTTCAAGATAATTCATGTAAGCACTTGAAGCAATTGAATCCCACACTAAGTTTTTCTCCTGTCTGTGTTTGAATGAGAGGTGTTATATTGGCATTTGTGATTCAGACTCCAACACTGACCGCTTTCTTTATCAGCCCCAGAACTGCTTCAATACATAAATATTTAACAGTAGTGTTTAAAATTTCCAAACATGACAAAGCTGAAGTACAACACACTGAAGTGACCTGCTTTTTCAGTGTGTGTAGTGGCTGAGAGAGGAAATTTACATGCTTACCACTTGGAGAAGGGTAGAACAAACTGACAACCACATGCAGGAAAAAGAAGAGTTGGCATACGGTGTCGGCAATGCCTGGAAAACACAAAACACTGCTGACAGTAGGATGTTCCTGTGAAGCCATTTAGTGCCAGCTCATTAGAGTGCTTTGGCAAGGATATTTGGCACAAAATAGATCTTATTTAGATTTAGGGATTCTGCTGCCTTGCTCTTGGCATGGAATGAACTTGTAAATTAAGCTGTCTTGTAATATAAGGACATTGCCTGGTATTATGAATCATTTTAGAATTAGAAACATTGATCTGAGTAAGAAATTAAGGCTTGCTAAGAAGTGGAGAAACACATACAGCTGACACTGAGGGCTGGTAGGCACAGGCCTGTGAAGGATGCATTATATGCTGCCCCAGCAGGCCCGAGTGTGCTGCTTCTAAGCCTGTGGTCAGCACCTGGGTCCTGGCTTGCAAAGGTTTTCAGTTACTCCAGGGGTTGCTTCAGCAAGTATCTTTTAGTCAGATTCAATTTCTTTAAAAACTTTTCTTCTTCATTGGACGTCTCAGGTGGGTTAATATTAAAATTTTATACTTGCCAGGGGCTTACTTTTCAATTAGCAAAAGTTTTAAAAGTCTGGGTTAGGGTGGAAGAAAGTTTTAAATAGAGGGAGAAGGTGGCTGGGCATGTGATGCCTCTCTAAATGTTAGATGAAGCAGAGGGCTCTGTTCTTGTTTTCCGTATTCTGTACAGGGCAAAAACCCCATGGGGATGGTTGTGCATTTTTGGAGCAACTCTCTAAGTATGAGTTTGGCTCGTTTCCTAAAGCAAATTCAATATTTAAAAACCACCCCCAACAAAAACCATGAAAAAGAAGCCTATACCAGTCTTTTGAGTTGCTGTCCTTCTTATAAGAAATGGATACATTCGCAGTCTGATCAGCTCATTTCTCTCAACATCCTTCAAACTTACAAAATTACAAGTGGAGAGAACATTCTTGGTATTTCCTGGCAAATATTTCTCTCTCACATCAAAGACACCATCCAGTCCTCTGAAGAAAGCTAAGTTAGGGAGCACTGCAGCTATTTTCCTCCAGCCTGAGCATATGGGAATGCAACATGTTTTTCTGCATGTGTTGTGCTTTAGCATTCATGAGTATCTTTATGAAGGCAAGTTTTGAGTCACATGCTGTGTCACACTACAGGGAAGGAGAATATCAATTATACAGCATGCTTAATCATGAGAGGAAATGGATTTGACTAACTGAATACGCAAATGACAACTCAAAATAAAATTACAAGCTCTTGGTGATGTGCAAAATGCCACTGGTGAAGAACATTTTAATATATTAGTGCTGGACTTCAGAAGAGTGTAGTTTATTAAAGGAAAAGAGAAAAATGTCATTTAATTTCTTCTTGCATTGTATTATTCTTGTGGGTATTTTTGTAGGTTGGAAAAGCATAGCTGAAATGAAGCTTTTAAAGCATATTTTGACATTTAAAATGCAGCTTCCTGTGCTTGCATTCATGCATGGTTTCCTGAGATGAAGGCTAGTAAGTAAATACTCATTGCTAGTTTTCCTGTGAACACCGTGAAGCTGTACAGGATGAGATTTTGTTGTACACAAGGACAAGCTGCTTCTGGAATCTTACGCCCCCTTGCCCTATTAAATCAACAGCTGTTTGGCAAGGAGACAGGAATTTTCTTATTTACCCAAAACTTGGTATTTACAGCTCATCCCCCATGGTGTGGGTGGTCACAGTCCACTTCCTGTGGCTGCTCAGTGAGAACAGCACCTCCCACCTGCTGTTACAGTAGTCTCTGGTGGAGCATCTTCTCCAGTCCTCATCGCAGAAGGGTTTCACTTCACACGATGTGGTGGGCTGGCTCACAGGGAGGTGATGTGTGCACTCAGGAGCATCACACTCTCCTCAGTGGGGAAACCTAATCCCAAGTATCTTAAAATACTGTTTAATTTAGCTACAGCGTTGGCAACCAAGGCCAGTTTCCAAAGCCCTCAGTGAGTACTGGAACCTGTCAATGAGTTAAACAGGAGAGTCTCTTTCCCCTCTTACCAGCCCTTGTATAGAGCACGTGTTTGGAGGTCTCCTCTAATCACACCCACAAGCTTAAGCTTTATAAGGAGATTGTGTCTGGTTGAGTCTGGCTGGAGGCCAAACGCCCTCCAAAAGCCACTCCATCACTCCCTCCCTTGGCTGGACAGAGGAGAGAAAATAGAGCAAAAGTCTAAAGGGCTGGGATTACGAACAGGGAAAGGCCACTAACGCATTACTGTCATGGATAAAACAGACTCTGGAAAAATTATTGCCTATCAAATCAGAGTAGGACAATGAGAAGTAAACCCAAAACTTAAAAACACATTCCCCCCACCCCTCCCTTCTTCCACAGAGTTCAGATGGGGCTCTGGGAAGATGAGGTATAAGCACTGAAATCACCTCAATGATCTGGACCTTGCCACTGTTCACTGCAAACTGCTCTGACCTTACTGCCAACCAACAGCCTTACTCACAGTAGTTCCAGCTGGGCTTCTTGCTGCCCTCATCTTCTCTTTCCCTCAGTATGGTTTTAAAGTACCATTTTAATGGACAAATAGGACTCCAGAAATCAACCTGAATCTTATCTCCAGAACTAATTCCCAGTTCCTAGTCTCAAGCTGCTCACTCATCTGTGGCTGGGCTTTCAGCTGGTGCTATGCAGAGTTCATCAACCTTGTCCTGCCTTGCTGGTGGCCTCAGGGATCTGCTTGCACACCCAGCCTTCTTAAAATCCTGGGTGTGGGCAGCACTGCACCTTCACACCGTGTGCTGATAGTAGGGGTGGCTTTGGGGTAGGTCCCCCTTCTCCTGGAGGGGGGAAATGGCCAGCAGTGTTTCTCCAGAGGGCAGCTCTTCGTTAGCCCTGCACACACCTGAAGGTGCAGCCTTGCTGTGCAATGCATGGGAGGCTGTACACAGCTCAGGTGAAGAAAGAGGATGTTGCTGTACACCAAGGAAACCCAGATGGAGGGCTGAAAGTGGAATTGATTTTCTTTAGGTGGCAGAATAATGTTTGGTGGAAAAGTGCTAGCAGGGTCCTACTATGTACCCCACAAAATGGGGCGATTTTGAGGTGTCATCTCTCCTTTTGACTTGTCAATAAGTAAACCAGTGCTTCTTAGACTGTACAACCTGTAAGCAGAAGCACTGACTTGGGTGTCCAGAGCTTTACAGATACAGGATGCTCCCATGAGAGCACTGGGATGCTTCACTCAGCTGCCTGCAAGCTCAGTGGTGCCCTTCTCATTAGCCCTTCTCATTACAGTTTTGTCTGAGGGGGGGTTGGGGTAAATCTGTGATAGCTTGGATAGGAGCTGTATCTAAGCCATGCACTCAGACTGGGGATTTCTGCTGTGGGAAATACTACCACATGAATAAATGAGAAGTGAAAGATGGATGAGCTGGAATGAGCTGTGAACTGACAGCTTTGTGACTGGTTTTGACTTTTCTTTTTGTAGTCTAAAGCTGAGTGCCTCATAAATTCTGAAGACGTCAAAACTCTAACCCAAGTAAAACCATTCTAGGTTCACTGGAAATATAAAGAGCAGTGACTAAGTAGAAGACAAGAGACATTGAGAAGGGAATGAGCTCTCTCCTCAATGTGCTGGTTTTGGGTATTTTCTTCAGTTTTGACATTAAGATCAAACCAGCATACAGACAAATTTTGCATATTTGGGGTCACACAGTGATTGTCCTACAATCTAATATGGACCTAGAGATGAAAATATTTTACTGATGGATCTTAAAGACCCTAGGATCCCCAAACAGATACCTGCTAGTGCACCTCATAGGTGACACATCTTAGACACCATTTGGCAACCACCGAGCAGTGTGCTGGTCTTGGTGGCTGTTTCATACTTTGCTCGCTCACTGGGTAGACAAGAGAGCAGCAGGCTTTCTGGGGGGAAGGAGGATGTAAAATAAAAGCTGCTGCACTGGATCTTGTCAGAACCCCATCCAGTCCAGCACCATGTTTCTCAGAGCGGACAAAAATGGGATGAGCTTTAAGAATGGTTCAAACAGTCCTGATCTTAGGTTACTAGCTTTGTGTCTCAGAGCCCAGGGTGCAGCTTCCTCCCGTGAATCTGTCCCAGATCTCTCAAATCAATACAAGTGTCTGCACCACCCTCTGGCAGGACTCATAGTTTAACTCTGTATTAAGGTTATTTAGGGAACAGCTGGGTAAAAAAATTGGAATATGAACAATACTCCAGCTGCAACTTGATATTCAGCATCATTCAATGACCAACAAAACTTCTCTCCAGGGTGCACGCAAGTGAGAGCTGTTTACTTTTCTCTGGCAACAGTTCACTGTGCAATTGTCAGTAGCAACTTTCCAGCTGCCATCAATTTCTTTTGTTTCCTTGAAAGAGCCACAGGGCACCTGACGCACAGCAATAAATTATAGAAAGGTACTAGTTTTTCAGATGGTTGGGTTCTAGTATTTTTTGTCCCCTTCACAGAGATTGTCTCTAAAGAACACAATTTTGTAATATACAATAGATGTTTTGGAGCAGATGTTCAGGAGTCCCACACTTACTAAGCTTCAGTCCGGCATCCCCAGGAGGACAAATTGCTTGCCCCAAAGTGAAAATGCCTGAAGCCTCTCTACCTCCATTACAAGTCTCAAACAGCTAATCCTGATGTTTACATACACATTTTTGTGCATCAAGAGCAGGCTGGTCCAAAAACTTTCTTCCTCTTGTCTGTGTGTGGTACGAGTCTGTTCTGGCTTGTTCACATAAGAGCAAGACCCCAAGTGGCCCTAGCCCATTGTGCCCTTTCGTATTTGCAGCTGAGGTAGGCTGCAGGTCCATCTGAATCCTTCCTCATACTTATCGTAGTTTTATACACCTTCATCTGTTTTTACACACCTATGCCAAACAAGCAGGAAATACAAAATAAAATACTTGACTTCCTGCTGTAAATCAAGCAGTCCTGTGGTATGTCTGGATTCAAGGAAAACAGGATGCAGTTCCTTTATAGGGCTCCCTTTCCAGCCCTGCTTTCTGTCCTTCTGCAGTTCATGTACCTTGTCCGTGTATGCCAGCACTGTATTCTGTCTCCATTAATCAAATTTCTCACCACAACATGCTCAATCTTTAAACAGTTTAGTTAACTGAGCAGTTTTTGATATTAGAAACCTGGTTCAAATCCAGGCTGGAAGGTCCATGTTTCCTCTTCCAGAGAAGCATCTGGAGACTCACCTGAGAGTAAAAATGGAACAGAGGCAGAGACACTCAGGTGGTCTGAGCTACCTTCCTCACCAGCCATGGCAGAAGACAGAACCTTCTTCAGTGCTGCAGCAGATGTTTCATGCATGAACACAACTGTGGGAATGTGCCCACAGAGGGTAGGTGACATCCACTATTGCCTTGTAGTATAAAAGCCCCACTGCTCAGACAGCTGTAGCTGTCCAGCCTTACCTGGTTTCAGGCACTGGATTCAATATATAATCATCATAATTTTTAGAAGCCATCTTTAGGATGTTAAATGGCGCCAGGACATGAGCCCAGAATGGAAACCTGTCTGTCTACCCTGTCAGTTTGTTAGGATGGGCCACAGCATACTTCTGGTGTGAGGTTACACAGGTTGCCTCCACAAGAAACAAAACTGATCAGTTCTGAAGCCTTTCTCTAGTTCTAGCTCTGTGATTCCCATTCTTCTGGCCAGAGCACTGAACATGACCCATCTGATAATACTACTTTTTCTCTTGGCTTTTTTTTTGTTCATTCTTTTCTTCCTGTTCTTCTGCCCCTTCCTTCCATCCTAAGAAAAGAAGTAACCTTTGTTCAAGGATAAAAATCTTTATAACTCTTTTGCAAGGCAGAAGAAATCTTCAGGGCTTTCAGCTATAAAAATCTAATTTGTCCATTTTTTCCCCCTTCCCCATCTCTCTTAATGGATCTCTTATGCATTTATAATGTAGTCAGTACCACAGTATCTAGGGACCTTATAAAGAATTTATAGAGCAAACATTTTTTTTGCAAAAAGTTTCTACTTCTCTTCTGGCTATTGCCAATCTCTGAATCAGGCTGTTCTCTTTGATTTGCATAGGAAGCCAAGTTGCCTTTTATATTCTAGACACAGACTGTCTTACAGTATCCTAGCTTTGCATTTGGGATAACAAACCCAGGGTCACTGGGATTTATTTTAGCAGTTATTAACCACAGAACTGTCTGTAATAAGCAGAGCTGGCTGTGTTTCTCCATCAGTATCAGCACTGGCAGTTCCTTAGCTCTGCAGAGTGGTATCTGAGGTAAGAGCCCAGAATGTTTCACTACATCTTGAAGAGACTATATAATTACTATGTAGAGAAAATAATTCAGTGCTGGCAAGGAGTGAAATTTTAGATTTCTGTGTCACTAGTAATAAGCAGCTGGATGCTGCAGGCACCTTCTAGCGAATATCTTCCTCCTCAGTGTCCCAAAGATTTTGACTGCTGCCTGCAGGGTGACCAGTCCCTCACAAACACAAAGGTGTGTGCATATGATTGTGTGAGGATATTATACTCATTCTAGGCCTGAGTCTGTGAAGGTGAGCTCTCTAATACTGAGGGCCTTTACTGATCCAGCTTTCTGGTCTCCACTATAATCCAGCAGTAACAGCTTGATTTTTACTCCGTGGTAGTAGTGAGCAATGTGTTCCAGAGCCAACAGCGACCAGCTGAGGGCAGTGCCGGTGCAGCAGGTAACACTGATCAAAGCCTTGGTGCCCTTCTTGCTCCAAAGCAGTGGGTTGAAATTTTTGCTGCACTTGTTTTTCAATAATAATGTATCTGTGTAACAACACTTAAGGAGAAGCATTCTTTCAACATTCACAGAGCTATCTGCACTGACTTTTATTTCCTGGATAACCAAAAAACAGTTGGCCAAAACCTCCAAACCCAGTGCCATGGATGGAGACATATCTTGACTTGTCTGACTCCGTTCAAAGTGTCTTAGAATTAGCTGCAGGGCAGCACTGAGGGTGAGCTGTGCTGCTCCCTAGGGCTGCCTCTGGATTTGTGACTGAACAGAAAGGATCTACACAAGTTTAGTAAGACAAGAACACTGATTAGTAAATTGCAAAATTAATGAATTGAATCACAAGGTACAAGAGTCAAAACTAAATTCCTTCTGTTAAAAAAACCAACCAACCAACCAACCAACCAACCAACCAACCAACCAACCAACCAACCAACCAACCAACCAACCAACCAGTGCTGCTGAATCACCCTGGTACTCAGCTAGTCAATGTGCCAGAAACACTGCCCATGGTCAGTGCCCTTCTTGGCAGCCCTGGACACTGGGTTACCACTGAGATGCCATCGCCCCTTACCACAGTAACTGCTCTGGTGCTCCATTGCCCACCAAAGTCTTCATTTAACAAGTCCAGGCTTGTTAAGAGGAATGCTGGCACTGTTCCATGAGGATGGAGTGCAGGAACCTCTTCAGCAATTTCTGTGAGAAGCAGATGTGCGGATTTGTCCTCCTCACCATTCTGCAGCAAGTTTCCTTCTGCTTCCTCTCCCAGGGCTTGATCTTACACAGGAACCCTCCACTAACTTGATCTTACTGGAGATAACAAGTTTGAATAACTACAAGTAGTCATGTAAAGGAAGTCTTCAATTATACCTCTATAGAATTACGTTTTGAAGTATAAAGAGCATTTTTACTAGTTTGTTGAATAAGTGATAAAAAAATGACAAGGTGAAAGGCATTAATAATTTAAGCTAGTATTTCTCATTTCTACTGAATTATTAAACTAAAAATAATCCTTAGAGCATTTTCAGAATACTCTATTTTCAGTACTCTGTTGCAATTTCTAGCTATAAAAAACCTCCTGCGAAGCAAGCTGTATAGAAAACCCCTATGTAATTCAAGAGGGAGCACAGAAATCTGGGAAGTGATCAAGATATAAACAAAAAAATGAAATGGAAATGAGCATCCAAAACAGCAAATTATATTGAAGTAGTATCACAAATACACTCAAAAAATCTATTTACATATCTAAAAACCGTATATTCAGTAAAAATCCTCCCACAAAATGTATTTATAAACAAGAAAATTAACCCGATTTCATTGTCTACTGCTGGCAACAGAGGCGCTTTACTGCTAGCATAGCATTAACTACGCCTTTACAAAATAAAGTTATTCTGGGAAAAACTTGAACTGAAGACTGGACAACAACTACAAGGCATACAGAGCATAAGGAACTGCAAATACATAACTCTAGTAGTGCAAAAATGAAGAATAATGGCTTTTCTTCCCTCCCAATACATGTTCAGATAAAAATACTACTGTGAATATGAAATTTGAACACCTTTAAAAGGCTTAAATTTGTAGGACTCAGTGCATTTGCATGTTTTAGCAAGGCTGATACCACACCGGAGGTAAATGAAATGAAGTCAACATAAAATTATGCTCTGACACAAATTTATAACAAACTTTATAGAAAATGTCTGAATATACAGTACAGAGACAAACCTCTCAAAACCACGTTTTTCTCTACCCAGAAATTTGTACACGTTACCACTAAACAACGTGTACATAATTGATAGCATATGTAACATTCTTTGGAATTAGGTTTAAATTTCTTTCAGGCCCTTTTATACAGGAACAGCAGAAGGATAACTCCTCACTTGGATTACAGGAGTTCCAATGTTTGTCCCTCAGGCACACACCTGAGGCTGGGCAGAGACCTGCGGAGAGGTGTGAGCACCAGGAGCTGGAGAAAACTCCCCCTGGGAATGTAGGTCACTGTAGGATGCCTTGATATAAATCAGTGCAGAAGTGAAGAACTAATGCAGTTGGATTCCCCATCATCCATAGCCCTGGTCTGACTGTGTTTTGAAACACATGACAGCATCTTTGTCCAAAAAGGCCTCATAATTTGAAGAGCTGTAAACATTTCTTTTGGTTTAGGTTAGCATTTTCACCATGCCTTTGCTGTTTAAACCAGTAACAAAATCAGAAGTAGGAACACCTCAGCTCATGTTAGAACTATTTCAAATTCAGAAAACCAGAGGTCTTTAATTGAGAAAATAGGAACAAATCTGCAAACATGATTAGTTTTGCAAATAGTATTTTTGCTCTATTTTTCAGCTCTTTATCTGCCTTTCAGCGAACAGCTGAATATCACCCAGTCTATCCTAGAAAAAAATCTAACAGTTTGATAAGTAAGCTGGAAACCATTTACTATCCAGAGGCAAAACTGCGGCACAAACTGCTGCATTTATTCTGCCCAAAGCTAAGTCCATCACTGCACTGCATAGCGGATTCCTGCTCACAGACTTGGAACATGCCAGGAATCCCGTACTTCTCCTGTTTCCCTTCATGTACAAAAAGAAAGATACAGATGATGTCCATAAAAATGTAACAGTAGCAGGTAGAGATTACCCATTAAGATCTGTCCATTATAATCAGTGGCAAACGTTATGGTTGATATTTAAAGCTTTTCCAAAACATAAAGTACCAACTTCTTGACTTCAAATGTTCACAAGATTACTATCAGGTGTTTATGGGGACTTTATCAAAAATCTCTAAGGCTCAAGCTGTAACAGTTTACGATGCAATCAAGTGAACTTTTACTGAAAGAGAAGTCAAAACAGCGGTGATTTTACAAACCAAATGACGCCTTCATGCATCTATACTCAAGGGGTGTTGACCAGGAATGGAAAACAGCGACTTCGGCAGGAGGCAGTGCTGCTTTTCTGCAACCCGATGGATACTTGTTCAACCCAACTGCAAGAATCCAGTTTATGTGCTTGAACAAGGAGCTTAGGTACCTTGCCCAGGCTTCAGAGGATGGCTTAGAGGTGCTCTAAGATTATTCAAGAGACATATGGGATTTGTCTGCTTGACCTTTGGCAAAGGAAAACAAAACCAGAAAAAAATGTAATGCCCTCAATCACAGGAAAATTAATCCTAAAATACAGACCAAATGAGTCTTCCTCTGGAAATACTTACTTCTCCTTGCTAACGAGCAGTGGAGTACTTCAGGTCACTAGCATGGATTCAGGTATCTGGCTTTAGGACACCTGAATTTAAATGAAGTGACTCCTACCTCTGGCTCCCACATTAGGAACTTAAGTTGGATACCTGAAGTCAGATGGTGCAAGCACCCTCTGTCCTTACTGACAACAGCCACCTCTTGAATCTGTGACAGAGCTGCCATCACAGCATTTACCCAGAGAAGACCCAAAGGCCTTGAATCTTCAGAGGATACCATTTATCTCTCATTTCCTTATCCCCTTTTCACATTATGGAAGGGGATGGAGAAAGGGAAAGTGGTGTGTGGGGTGGTGTCCTGCTAAACAACACTGTGTAATATATACTAATGAAGAACCTTAGTGGCTGCCACTTGTAGATCTGAGAAAATCACCATTTTGAAGTTGGTGGGTACAAATTGCTTTGGCTGTTGTAACTCTCAATATTTATTTTGGAAGTTACTGATGGGTATCAGTGTTAGCAGATTCTCTTAGTCGGCTAAAAAGCTTAAATGGCATTAGAAAAAGCCACGATGGCAAAGACTTAAAGAGCTACATACTATTTCCACGTATTTAAATAAAAAATTTAATAAGTTATATTTTAGACAAATATAAGCTACTCCCTAATGTTTTTATTAAAATACTGATGGAAACAGAAAAAAAGTAAACTGTAGGTCTACTGAATTGCACACACATAGGCAAATAAAACACGACAAATTATACTGTCTTAGCCACTAACTTGTTTCACCCCTTATTTTCTACTCTTGAGAAAATGGCATAAGAAAGCTAACTAGCTTCTATGACTGAAGGAAAGGCCATGACAGGATTTCTGGAATTCTATCCAGCTCTGTAACTGGAAGAATTAAAATTGGGACCCTTGTGGGTGGCAGAAAAAACTCAAGGAATACTGAGGATTCCCTCCTGTCCTAAGGGAATAATCAATTCCAACAAACTTTGCTTGTGGTTTTAATAGATAATGAACTCACTGGTCCAACTTTGTACTCAGAATTTCATAGAATCAAGGTCTTAGGCACACCAAAGACTTCAGATAAATATGGAAGCAAGGCAACACTTGTATTCCCATTTCCTAGCTATGGATTATTTTCTTTTGTTAAATTCCTTGGGGTTTGATTTCTTCAGGGTAGCTTTTTAAAATACAAACTAGTAAGAGCCTGGGAAATTCAGAATCACCTAACAGGTGAAGGAAAATGCTTAGTGCAGTTTTCATTCCATACAGAATTAACTACTGGGAATGTATGCTCAAAGATCACCAGCAAGATATTTAATGTTGAAAGTAACACTGAGTATTTTTAAAACTCACTTTAGAACACATTGTCTGAGAAGTATCAGAGCATTAGAGGGTTGTCTGATTTCCTTGTTTTCCATGGCAAATTCCTGCTGATGGCAGTAGAGAACTGAGGCAGGGCAGAAGATGTAGAAGCAAATAAAACTAAAGCTTCTTGGTAGCTACTTACATACAGTAGCTATATTTCTGGGGCTTTTTGGCTCAGTGACCCCACCACATAATTTCAAGGACATGTAAATGGATTGGAGTATTAGCTTGGTTCCTTTCCTGTATTTAAACTGTATAGTGGACATAAATGACAGATCAGCATGGTGTAACATTCACAGGAGCTCCTGTCCATCAAACTGTGTCTCTAAACAAAGGCTTGCTGTAAGTGAGACATATGAACATGTGACCTGTCTCCAAAATGCATGGTCATTTTAAATAAGTCTCTTACATATGTACATACAGACCAGCAACAAAATTCAAAGTATCATAGTTCTACTCTCTTCTGTTTAAGATTGCAATTTCTAACTGTGGCGTATAGTGTATCTGCTCAAAAAGCTGAAGAAAGTGAGTAGAGCAGACTTCTTCAGAGAAAAATAGTCATATAAAATTTTTTTTTAGTATGGTACAGTGAGAAAGTTCACAGAGCTCTCACTTTATTTTCTCTTTGGTTGCTGATTAGGATTTGACGAGTTTGAAACCCTGCCCTGTATCCAGCACTGTGGGAAGAAACCAACTCATTTTCAGTCTTTTCAAGCACCTAAAGCATGCTTTACAGACCCAGAACAGATTGAGACCACAAAACCAGTTTGCCAGATGTACTAATGGATAGGTGATGCGTGGGAAGTACATCATCCAGTGTTTGGCAACGTCGCTTCCCGTTGGCAAATGCAAAGTGTAGTCGCTCCAGTGCTTGGACACACCATACACGGCTTTCACCGTGCGGCCCTTCTCAGACCAGCTGATGTTGCTGTCAGGGTTACAGTTGTACTCAACCCATTGCCTGGTGAAGTCACCAAGCTGTGGAGGGTCTGCTTCCTCGATGTCTACAACTCTGGCCATTTCTGCTCCTTGCACAGCAACATACTGATCATTTACTTTTCTCACTTCTTTAACCCAAGGCTGAGAGTTCTCACAGTCTAAAACAATGATCAGTCGAGAACAAAAAGTGCCGTTCTTTTCTCTCCACCACTCCAACAGCGTGTCAAGTCGTAAAGCATCACCTCCTGCCACAAGGACAAAAAGATTTAATATTAGGATGAAGAAACAGAAACTTCTGCAGAACTTTAACTGTTTTGACTGGTTCTAAGAATCCCTTACTTTAAAAATTTGGAAGATATAACACATGTTTTCAGTTGATCCTCTGTGTCTGTAAATGTTGCGTATCTTCACAGAAGAATTAACTGCATTCACCTGACCTGCTGTGGCAGACTTACCCTTGATTAGAAAGAAAACCCACCACCAATAACAAAATAAGGAATTCTTTCACAGAGTGAAAGAAATTATAACCAATTGAAGAAATCTGGAGAATACAGATAAACAGGGAAAGAAAATCTGAAATAAAGTTTATTTTGTATTAAATCTTAATAATTTTAGGAACAGGAAAAAGACTCTTTTTTATATGGTTTTCTGAATATTTAAAAAAAGCTCCTCTAAGAGATGAATTTAGAACAAAATACATTTTCAAATGGAGGGAACCAAAACAGTTTCAAAGCACAATGAGAAAGCCACATGCAAGCACAAAAATTCACATAACCAGAAATGAAGAGATTCTTATAGAGACAGTTGTTTTCAGAGCTTCAAGAAAATTGGTATGGATTTACAACTCAATGAAACAAAAATCTCATTGGAATTTTCCCACAGTATTTATTTCCTATCAGGTCAGAAGACCCTTGCAACTAGTGTCCAACTTCTCATGTTCTGTGTCAGCTCCTGCTCCAACAGCGCTTTGAAAGAGGAGACTAATTAAACCTGAAGCGTTACCTATAGTGGGAAGTCCTTCTGCTCAAGTGTACCGGATGCTGCAGGATCCATGAAGCTTTGAAAAGCAGACTACTTACTCAGCTACCTAATGACAACATCTGGCGAACAAGTGAATAGATCTCCATTGGCTCCAGAGTGGTATTAATGTAAAGAACTGATATGTCCAGGTTTTTGGCTAGTTGAAGCTATGATATAGGTTTACAACAAAAGCACTCTAGTTTAAAAATGTCAGCTTAAAAAAAATTAAGAAGAAGAAAGGTATAGAAATGTGATTTAAAATAAATGAATTTTAATTCTAGAGTGATTTTTTACTACAGAACATAATTAAGCAGTGTTTAAAATGTTGTTAGCTGCATATTTCAGCACTTACAGTTCTATCTGTAAGGGATGACAAAAAAGTGCTTCAAATTAGTATCTCAGAACAAAAACATTGTACATGCTATTGCAGTTAAAGTAAAAGCAAAATTACAGGGCCACAACTTTCTCAAAGAAAATGCAAAACTGGAAAATTTAGTACCAAAGAAAATCTCTAGGATACAAACATAAAGTAATTACTTGTCTTGGTACCTGATCCTCAAATTGCTCTAGTTATTTACAGCAGAGACTTCTATATAAGTAGTTTCCCTCTTCTAGGTACACCTCCCGTTTATCCATAAAAATTTCTTTATTTGTTCACATTTCAAAGGCATATAAAGAAACTTTATTTAGTGTAGCTATGTAGGAGTGCAGGTGATTTCAAAACAGCACTGGACAGAATCACCCGAAGAAAACCATCTCATCCTTCACAGACACAAGTGAAGATGTGCTTGGCTTCCAACCTCACTGACCTCAAACATGTGGGCTTATCACCCAGCACAAGATTTAGGCACCAAGCTGTGTAAGAAATGCAGGTGTCTGGCCACCTCTGGCTCTCTGGCAGGTTTTGCAGGACAACAAGTATGCCAACAGTTTCAGAACAGAGACAAAGCTTTATTAGCCTAGCTCATGCCTTTGCCTTCACTCAGAGAACATGACCTCCCAGGTCGTTTGATTGCTCAAACTTTATGCCTCACTAGTTAGCAGTTTCTTTTATACACCACTGTGTTGCATCTCAGCTTCCAACAACAGAGAAACATTACTGAATTAATAAATTCAGTAAGCCTCCTTGGAAAGAAGTCATTACAAAGCAAAGACTGCACTGTTACTGCTGTGCTGTACCATGGCCTAAGCTGGCAGTGAGAAACTACTTTTTCAATCAGATATGAATGTTTTATTTCACTGCTGCCATCTCTTTTCATCCTCTTTACAGGTCAGAGGATAGTACATGTTACTGGAGCTGATGACCAACGTTCCATCTATCATAAAATGCCAGTGTCCAATACATGGGGCACAATTACAGTCAAACAACCTTTATCTTTCCAGTTTATACTTCCAATTTACATGCAGGAGAAGTGCTGTCTGGAAGGAGGATCATGTTACACTCCACCATTTAACTAAAATTAATCACAAAAAAAGCATGCAAGACCTGTGACAGCTGCCTGTTCCTCTCCTTTATATTACTATATATGTATCCAAGTAGAAGCTGAAGATGTGATTGGACAGAGATCTGAAAAGGAGCTTTGTGAGAAAGCTGAACACCACTGCATTTACACACTGTATCTGTCAGCACTGAAAGTTTTAACAGTTACCTTGGCCCTTATCCTAAAAGCTAGATATTAATTTAGGTTACAGCTACCTACATAGTACAGAGAGACTTGAGCTCCCCTGTCATGCTCCAGGATGGCTAGATGTAGTAAGCCAGGGCTGGGATGGAAGCTGTTCAATTTTTGCAGCAACATTTGGCTCTACACATGCAAGAAAGCTGACTTTGTCTATGCTGCTGGCTGGAGCACAGGTGGGAGGTGGAGTTTTGCTGATAGTCTGCTCCACACAAGGTGTGGACACACTCAGCAATTGCACAGGGTGGCAGCTGCTCGTATGGACAAACCACGCCATTGTCTGAGAAGTCGTTTGGCCACCCTGGCATACACTGTAGTTCACCACTCACACTAAGCTCACAGTACAGCTGTGGCTTTTAAAAATCTCTGATACAGATAAAGCCCCTGAGAAAAAATACACACTGCTCTTCAGCAGGTCTAAAGGTTCAGGGATGGAGCTGCACCAAAACAGGTATAGAGCCTCCAGATGGAAACTGACCTGTGCCTGAACACCTACCTCAGCATGAGCACACATTGAAGGGTATGCCCTACTGAAGGGCACTTGCACCTGGAGCAACTCTGGAGCTCACAGGCAAAGTGCAATCCAAGAGAATTAATTCTATCCCAGGAAGAAAAAAGTTGCAAATTTTCAATGTATTTGAGATTCCTGTTCTGCACACAGTGACCTCAGTTCCCAACAGCAGCAGAGCAAAGCTAAACCTTGCAATGACCTGACAACTTCATTAAGCTTACCAAACAAATGGGCCAAGAAAGTGGGTTGTGTATCTGCGTCCTGTTACTTTTGCTGATTCTGACTTTTACAAAAAAAAGCACAGCACATCTTAAGGACATAAATGCAGTCCTTCATAACAGTCTTAACTGACACAGTGACACAGAACACTCTAATTCACTCTATCATGTCCAAAGAATGAGAAAAGATTATGCTTGTTCATTACAGTGAACAAATATTCCTCAAAATACAGGGAAAATTCTATCTTTAGAGCAAGAGCGTGTGATTTCCACATTTAATTCTATGCAGGGAAAAAAGCCTTCTTTAAAGTTAACTTGTTGAATACAAAAACCATGTGGGAAGAAAATCAGGAGAATCTGAAACTGTGTTTAAACTCGAAAGAATACATAACAATATTAGACAATTTTGAGAACAAGTGTAAGATTAGCTACCTGTAAAAGGATTTTTATCAAAGTCAGTAAATACTAAAATGACAAAGTTCATGAAATAACATACTTGACTGTCATACAATTGCAAGGGAAGGAAAGAGCTGCCTCTTAACTTAGCTGCGTACCAAAGGGGCTTCTGCATTTCTCCATTCAGTCCACTAGGAGAAGTAGTCAGCCTGCAATCCACCTTGTTTTCACAATTCCCTGTAATCTCTGAATCTCTTAACAGTCATGCTCTGTAATATTATCCCTTCCTTCCTTCCCTCCCTGCCAGGAGCTTGTATAAACCTGTTCTCCAAAGACTGATGGTTCTTTGCCATTCTGAACAATCCGGTAACAAGTACAACCAAAACTTCAAAGTTTTACAATACATGCAATTAATGAATTGTTTAGGAAAGTTTATCAAGACCAAAACAATTAATTAAAAAAATAAATTCCCAAACCACTTACCTGCCAGTGCCCATTCGCCAGTGCCATGTGAGTGACCACTGTAATACAGAATGTAGGTATCATGTCTGGGTCCATCTGCTGTCCGAAGTTCAAGGAAAGACTTTATCTTGGAGTGAAGGGTATCAAAGGTCAGTCCACTTGTAGAGTAGTCACAACCATACGTCTCAATCATGTGATATGCAAAAAATCTTTGGATGGCATTAAGCATGCCGGTAGACCTCAGATTTAACTCTTGGACATGCTCAGGTGGAAGAAGTGTTGGCTGGCCATCAGGACTAAAGAGAAGGAGAACAGCTAATGATTATGGTTGACAATTATTTCATGCATAGTGGACTTTGAGTAACTGGCGATTTTCCCCCCCGTGCATATTTTCTCTGCTATGAGGTAGCACTGTTCTAAATCCAAATTTACTTTAAATTTAGGGTTTATCAACAACTCAAATGACTGTATTTGAGTGAGGGACCACTATCTCCTGCCAGACTTCAATTCAAAGCATAGTCCTTACTCAGCCCTATGCTATTCCTGCAACTGAGAGACAAAGGGAGAGAAAGGAGCTGCGATGGGAAGAAGCTGGGGAGGCTCCAACAACTTCATAAAGTCCCACTGAGGAGCACTGCCTTCACATAGGCACTTTTTCATGCACAACTGGAAAGAAGTACAGGAAAAAGAGTGCTAATCTGCACAAAACATAATGCAAACTGATTTCTAATACAGGATGAAAGAGAAATCCACATACACACTTTGCTCAGATACTTTGAAATATGGACTCACACAAATACAGTAATTCTTTCTTGTGTGTGCTGTTCAGATGCTGTTCTTCCAGCACAAGAAATGTGTTTCAGATAACAGTACTCAGAGCTTAGAAAATCAAAGTTTGAAGAAAACTACAAACTAGACCTGGAACAAGCCATGTATGTGTATTTATGTCTACATAGATATGAATAAGCATATGTAAGAAAAATAAAAAAGAGTCCCTGAGTTCCAAAATGCATTTTATTTGTATTGATATATATATATATA
>VYZT01058109.1:1125-12146 GCA_013400735.1 Pomatostomus ruficeps | reverse complement strand
TCACCACTCCCTTCCCCTTTCCCATAAAAGTGTGTGTAATGACCCTATTGGGGTCTCTCTGGTAGCAAATATCCTGAAGAAAGGAACACCATTAAAGTCTGGGTAAAGCTACAGAGGGTCTGTTCTCTCTCTTCTTTATTTCTACCTGCTTCAAATTACCATCGGGGTTTTCTGCTGTCACTGCAAAGCACAAGCTAGGTACAGAGATAAGTGCGATAAGATAAGGCAGCCGATAGCGGCAGCCAAGGAAGCTTATCTGACCAAAGCGCTGGATAACGGCGGACTCGCAGCACCCAAGCACCTGCAAAACCCCCAAAAGAAGCATTAGGTGTGATGCTGCACACCTCAGAACTGTTTCTCCTTCTACATGTGGTTGGTGGGAACCACCTCTGCAGGTTATACACTGTCTGCACAGTGAGCTCAGACCATGCAAGAAATGCAGACTGATGTCTTAGATTGCATAATATCTGGAATAACTTTAACACACGCCTGACATCCAGTGCCTCAGCTCATTCAGGTTCTTTAAATGGTCCTATCTTTACAATTTTGGATCCTTCCTTGTCACAAAAACAGTACTGTCCTCACTGGAATAGTCCCATTAGCACCACACTTTGTTAATCTTGTGACTAATATATATTTTTTAAAGTAATTTGAACAAGAAATAATTAAATAAATAATTTTGCTGATCTAAATCTCTCCTATATGAAAACTCATATATTCAAACATCCACCTAAAATTGGGCAGCAATCCAGACTGCCTTCTCCCATTCCACTTCTAAGTGACATGGAGGGGTTTCACAGAGGTGAACACTTCACTGCCTATTTAGGAACTAGAGGCTCCGGGATAAATCTTTACAACAAAGGAAAAAAAGCTTTAGTTAAATAAGTAATACATCTATTAACTTCTTGCCAAAGGATGTTGTGGATGAAAACAGGATTTCCTTTCAGTGGAAATTGTACAAATGGAATATCCTTTGGAGATTATGAAATAGACTGCATATGCAAATTTGACAGAACCCATCTGCAGAAAGTAGGCGAGGAGAAAAATGGGGAAAACACAGTTATTTCCCTGTTCTTGCACTTGGTCGCCTGTCACTTGCCCTCTTCCGTTCTCCTGGTGTAGGCTTGTGGTTATGGGGTTAGGTGAACTCTTGATCTGAAGCAGTTAACCTATTCTTGCCTACTTTAACCACTTAGTCTGATGTGGAAGTTCATTGAGTATGTGCTTTTCTCCAATGCAAATGCAGAATCAGATGAACCTCCAATTCCTTCAAGAAATCCATTCTCCTTCAAGATTTCCAAACAAGCCAGCTAATCAACATTTCTCATAGTAAGAACATTTGCTTAGGCATTGGGTGACCTACTGCCCAGGCGATTCATTGTCTCTGTCATTCTTGAGTGCTAGCACATACTCAGTCTCCTAATATATCCCCAAAGCTGCAGCTTTCTTTTTGTGAACAGAAAAGCTTGTTCAGATGCCAAAAATAATTCTGCCCAGACTGTAAAATATCCCTGATTTCCAGCCCTCACTAAGAAGTGGAACTGCCCTGGTTTGTTCAGGCTTTTCTCCTTGAGGCACTTAGCATGTATCACAGAAACCTGAAATTTTTCTTCTGCTTTCCTCCAATTTTACAGGCAAGCCCACCCTGACACACTGTATCACAACTACCAACCTTGCAGCTTTGGCAGACTAACTGAGAAGCCCCGCAGTGCCTGCTAACATTGTATAATTGACTGAGGAAGCACTTCTAAGCAGTAGTATAAGGAACTCCCTCCCCTCTAAGACTCTCATAATTGGCTGCTTGCTTCTGAAAAGCTTTTTTTTGGGAAGGCAAGGGTGCAGGGGGTGGGAAGGAGAATGAAGCCTTGACGCACTTTTCACTGCTTTCCGAAGGAAAATCTCAGCAGTATTCATGCAGGCTGTTCTTGTTTTGTCACTTGTCTGGATTGTTTGCCTCTGCTTGGAAGAATTAAAGCATTTTCAGAAAAGTAATCTTATCGCATGAGAGGGCAATTAGACATTTTGTAATCCTATCACCCCTGTGCTGAAATTACCATGCCCAGTTAGCAATAATTCTGCTTCCAAGAACAGAGTGAGCAGCAGCACAGCATGAATTATTTAACTCAATGCTGTGCTTCCTGTTTTCAAGTCACTAGAATAATACCGGCACCACAGACAGTAATTATCCCCAGCATAGAGTACAAACAGTTAATGGAACCTGCCTTTTAAATCAATATTATTAATTCAAGGAAAGAAACAGCATGTACTATCTGACGCCTATGGAGTTTTGATCTGGGCTTGATGTCACGCTGAAGTAAGTGGTTACCATGGAGATTGGAGCTTGTGTCTGCGTATCCCTTGCTGCCAGTGAGCTGTGAGGAGTGCTTCTGGAGAGGAAGTGTCCATCTGTAGTCAATCACTATTGTTCTGGCAGAGCCACATGCTGGCCTCGCTGCAGCCCTCTGAACTGCATCACGACACAGCAGTGTCAGTCCCTCTGAATAAAGGCTCCCTGTTGAACCAGATTTATCCACCCTGCCATTTTCACTGTCAGTTGATTATCTGCTTGTATTTTCTGGCTGTGTTAATGCAATCTCTTAGCACTGTTATCATAGAATCCCTACAGCTTGATATCTCGCAGTTCTGGATGGATCTTGTGTTTGCTTGCTTTCTTTGTCACCCTTTTCACTTAATCAAGGGAAATCACCCATACTACATCAGCCACTTTGCTTGTTTTCTTTCCTCTTAGGTGCAGAAGACCTTGAAAGCCTGAATGTGCTTTGCCCCCTGTACAAATTCATAGCAACCCAAAACTGCTTGTAATAGATCCGTTTATTAAATCATCATTATTAATTACCAGCATATGTTTCTGGAACAAAGACTTGCAGTTTGGCACAATCCACCATGATTATTGAATATACCTGTTTATTAACCAATTAAGTAATGTGCTAGTATGCCAGTGGCATATGAAATCGGGGCATTATTACTAACTGGAAGATGTCAGACAAAATTACTTCTGCTACCTGAAGACAATGCAATGAGACATCTTCCTGAATACCAGGTGGAGTCTGTGGTCTAATTTTATTTTCCTCTTTAAGTACAATACTCAAAGTAATGTCATAAATTTCTGCCAGAAATTCCATGAAGTGACTATCTTGAATACTGTGCACAGAATGAATCGACTATGACGGAAGCAGAAGATTTATTTAACTATTTTCCCCTTTATTTTACTTCTCTTTCCCCTCATTTTTCTCTTCTCTATCTCAATTTTGTTTATCTCATGTCAAGTAAACATGCATTTGAGCTATCTAGGGTTCTTATTGAAAGTGATGCAGGTTTTCAGAACAGCCACTGTATGCATCCTTCTCTACTATCATTCCTGGAAATGATTGAGCATTTTTATTAGAAACATCAAAATGAATCAGCTCTAAGCAGATACCTGGCATGAAAAACTGCAGGAAAAACAATTAAAGTTTAATAAATTCCAGTAATGATAAACATTTTGATTGCAAAGAATGTGCCTGCCAGGGATGCTGGATTCTCACCTAGCCACTGAATATTGTCTATATACACTGCTACCAGTGGTAGGTTGATTGCCACTTGAGTACTCCTGCCTGGGTACAGGTGTAACATTTAAACCTCAGCTTGCATTGTGTGCTAACTTTCCTAATTACATGATGAACGCATTTTCATATATGCAATCTGCCCTACTGCTATAAACAACACAAACATTTCTTTATTCCAGATGGTGGGGTTCAGGCAGGGCTGCTGTGGAATGGGGATCACCAGCTGCAAGAATGCACAGGAAAAGAACAATGACTTTGTCTCCCTACCACCCCCTCCAAGATGTTTTATTTATATCCCTTCCATTCCAGCTGGCAGGCATGCTGGCAAGTCTGGGATCTCCGACCCTGAACTAAACTGCTGCAGGGCTGAGCAGGAGACTTGGCAGGTACTTGCTGAAGCTGAATTACTCAGCAAATGTTCTAATTTTACTGAATCTATGAATTTTAAGAAAAGTTTGGAAGGGATGTTTCTGAACATTTATCAGTTCTATAAGCAGCATGGTTTTAGATTTCCAAAAGAATTGTCCTACCACATGATTTTTCATTGTAATTGTGGGTTTTGCTGTATTATGAGGGTTGACTGATGATTTTTGAGCCTTTGAGGCAGCCAGTTTGGATGAAGAGCCCAGCCACACCTATATAAACAAAGCTGATTTGCAAATAGAAAAGCAATATATCTAAGCTAAGCAAGGAAACATAAGCTTTCACTTCTGAAAGTGAGTGGAAAGTTGGATTCCTCGTCAGAGGGGGAAAAAAAGCATTATTGTCTAGGTGAAAACGCCTGGTTCTTGGAAATCATGTAAGGTTATGGTTTAACAGGGAAATAAACAATATTTGGAGAGATGGATAAACATATTTTAAAGTGGATTTAAAGTGTCCATCAGAAATGCATAGAAATTGGCATATTCCCACAGAATATGCAAATATGAGTGAATTTTCATTTTGACAAGGCTTTAAATTAGAAAGCATCTAGACAGGTTTACTTTCTTCTATATAAGATCAGCAATTTTTCACCTGCTTGACTGAAAATCCTAGCATATTAACTATAGGAGACCTTGGAATATTTGTTTTTTTAATAATTGCTCAGATTTAAATTAAATATGACCCTTGGACAATGTTCACCTCCTCTACAAGAGATGATTAATTCCACATGGAGGAAACTCTCTTGCCTCTCCAACCTGAATTATTTGGTGTTTTTATTCTCCTATTTTACAAAACTACCACCAGGAAAGAGATACATCTGCTGAATAAAATTGTATTTTTTTTGCTTATTCTGGTCTATTATACAGCAGGGAACTAAGATTTTTCATAACCTGAAGGAGTCTGTATGTAGACTAACAAGCTAATATTTTGGTGTTGGTCAACAATTTTGAGACACTGAGGTGTGAAGCAGCTTTCTGATTGCTTTTTCAAAAATTTGACTTCAGAATTCTTTTAGATTAATACAAAATATTTGAGCCCCTTTGTGATCCCACAACCTCTAAGTCCGAGAACTTTGGATTCTACAAATGCTCTCTAATAAAAAAGCTTCCTAACTTTGTTGGAAAGCCTTTATATTTCAATATTTCCAAATAAATAAAAAAATTTTGGAATTTCAATTAATGTAAATAGTTTTATGAGTGTTACCAATTTCTTTATTAATTTTATTTTTAGGAAGTCAATATTTTTAAAGACATGGACAGCTCTTAACTTTTATATTATAAATATAGCAAAGACTTGAATGTTTGCTTCAAACTTAAAATAAATGAAGAATACATATTATTTTTTGTTTGTTTATGCTATTTGTTTTCACTCCATTTGTATTCTTTAGGATCTTTTCAATGCACTCAAAAGGACATGTTCAACCTTTGTCAGAAGCTATGGCCTATTTTGTGTTCTGAAAAGTCTTGCCAGAATGGCCCCCTCAAGCAACAAATGGCCCAATTTATTTATGACAGTGCCAAAAAAACTATTTCCAGGATGTTCATAGGTCAAGAGCTCCTCTGAAATAGAGAATGTCTTAAAGACCTATTGCAATGTTTATTATTTAGAGTGTGTGTTGCACTCAAGCCCTGAGGCCACAATCAAAACCAAGAAAGTCGAAGGAGATTGAAAGAATGATGATCTTGCTTGCATTTTGAGAGTGTCCTAATAGCTTTATCCATCTATGTACTGTCATACCTCTCCTTTAAGTCATCAGTTTACCCCTCAAACAATTTTATTTTTAAAAATCTCCTTTTAGTAGCTTCCTATTTCCTTTTTTTACCTGACAGCAGCCTTGAGACCCCTATTTACCATAGTGGTAACATCCAGTAAAAGGATGCTTAAAACGGATGATTTATGATTTGTCTTTTCATATTCCTTCTTCTTTTACATGAAGAAAAATTGTATATGATGTGTATTAAGATTCTCAGCAACTTCTCAGTGTCTTAAAAAATATTTCAAGATCATTTTTTGCAGTGGTCTCTGGGAAGGGAGGTCCTGCTCTGTGTACAGAGCTGCAAGTCACTTAGGGAACTAGAGTAGTGCTCACCAGTCCTGATCAGAAAGCCCATCAGATCAGCTGCTTGCAATAGGATCCACCTCATTCTGTTTCTTTGTTTCTCCACCTCCTTCCTAGTCCTCTCAAATGTTCTTTCTGATTTGACCTTTCCTTCAGTCATGCAGTGAAATCACTCTGGGTGACTAAGACCCTTCCTACACTGAGACATTTTACAGGGAAAGCGGAGAGTTTGTAGGCAAAGCACTGACTATAAGAGTATAAGAAGGAGCTAATGGTAGTGAATTTTTCAGGTTATATTTTTTGTAGGAAATACAGATTTCCCCCTTTTTTCCAAACAAATCCATAGAAATCACAGTACATGTACTGTAGCAATCCAATAATGTGAAAAAAGCCCATTTATAAGTAGTTAATACTCGCCAGTGTTTGTGAGATATGATGGTACTTCTACTTGCTTAGATAGCCCAAATTTGTAAAATATGATAATATCTAATGGTGAATGCAGGATGAATTTGTCATGCTTGTTCTTATTCATAAACACGTTCCAAGGAATAATGTAACAAAAACAGATTTGTAGGTTCTATAGTGAAACGTGAAATTGTTCAGGCCTCCAGAATTTACATTACTCTTTCCTGCTCTTGAGGAGGAAAGATGGGTCTGAAAGGACAACAGGATGAAGGGGAATATTTGATGTAATTTTGTGGAGTTAGAAGAATGATTAGGCAATAGGTGTTAATCTGTATTTGTTCTGGTTTAGCGATAAGTTTTGCAGGGTTTAACCAACCTCATGGTGTGTTCATTTCTTTTTTGTGCACTCTGTGGAAATGACTGTTATCCTTTTATTTCTTCCTAGTGTAAAATTTTGTAATACCAGCTTTTTCTGTTCACTTGGTCAGACAGGGGTCCAATTACTCATTGTGGCTGGAATTTGTGTTTCTGAAGTTTGACTTACTTGAAGTCTTTTTATGCTTACATGCTGAGTTGGCATAAGCAGGATGAAAAATGAGACTGCAGAGCACTGAGACCAGCAGAGTTTTCAGCATCTGCATGCAATAATGTGATTTGACTGACTTGTATGGACCTGAGCCCAAAAACTACAGAAAGGAATCATTTAGACTGTATTAGCTGACATGTGGAAGATGTTCCTACTATAAAAGTTATGTTGATTACAATAGGCAATAATTTTCAGAAAAGCAGATAGGCTTGTCTCACTTCTGTGCCTTAGCTTTTGTTCCTCTAGCCAGTATCCATCCTACTGTTTGTAAAACAGCTTGTATGTCTTTAATAATCACACAAAATTGGTTATGAAAAATATCCAAAATTCTGTTCATCTGTACTGCATGGAGGTTTGGTTCATGAGCCTCCAAAGAGAGAGAGAGAGAGAGAGAAAGAGCATACGAAGTGTACTGTATCTTCAGTACAATTCAGGTTACTACACAGAACCTCCTACTCACCACACTTTAGTGAGTCACACAAGCTAGCATAATGATTCCTCTTTTTTTAATGTGCTCTGATGCTAATTTTCTCATTTACAATTATAAATGTTACATTCACTTTAAAAAAATTGACAAAATCAAATTTCCAAAAATGTATAATAATGTAATTGAATAATTTTGACTCATTCTCAAATAATTTTTTTTGATTTTTGTACATTATTGTAGCTACATTACATTAACTTTGTTCAGTATGTGCCATGATAAAATACTGGGGAAGATGCTATTAACTATATTTTTCAAAGGTCTTTCTGTGTGATTAGGTTTTATATTACTAAATTTGAATAAAACATTGATCATAGAACTGTCGAATGAAACTTCTACTAAAATCTTAGCTGAAAAAGATTCCTTTTCGATTACACCTTATTATCTCTTCCCCCTGCTTTGGAGTTGCATAACAGGTTTATTTCTGCCCTTTTTGGTGTACTGTTCTTTCTTAATATTCCAGGAAAATGAGATAATGAGTTCACTTGAATCCAAAGACTGATTTCCATGTTAAAATGAAACCAGAGAGCTATATAACATATACCACTTTCAATTATTTGCAGTGATGTACAGAGATGTTGCTCTATAGTTTAAAAAACCCAACTCTATCAGCCAGAAGGAGCTTTTAGGTGATTTTAATGACCTGGAGAAATGTCCACCTACAAAATTAAGTAAGGTGTTTGCAAAGGCAGTAGTATGCAAACAGAAGGAAAGGTATTTTCTTGATTGCCTTTGAAGGCTGATAAAAATCTGTCTGGGTAAATGGAAGTTTTGCCCAGTTGTGTCTGTACCATTTTCCGAAATATTTACAGAATTTAAATTCAAAATATTACAATAGTGTAATGGAATGTAATAGTTTTGCAAACTTTAAGATACTATATTTTTTCACAGTTCAAATTTTCAAAGAGCCCATAGGTCTCGCTATCACATGCACTGAAATGGTGCTCAGAGGTGCTCATGGTTCCTATGGCAGGGTGGTAATACTGAATCCTGTCAGAGTATCCTGTCCTCATGGTATGAAGCCTCACAGGGAAACAGATATTCTGAGAAGTTTAAAGTTATACACCAAGTGATGCTTAGTTGCAGACTTGAGTAAAATTAATGAGAAAGTTTATTTTCTTTTAGAAGAAAAGTTCTGATCTGAAGGGCCTGTGCTTGATCTGCAGCTATGAGCCCTGATGGGTGTATGGCATTGTTTGCTTTGGAGTTTATAAACCTCCTGTTGTGATGAAGTGCAAGCAAACAAGCATGGGTCTAGGCACCAGACTGAAGATTTCCAGCACACTATGTAAGTCCAAGGTTCAAATACACAGTAGTCCCCTGACCTGGAGGTAAGACTTTTGGAGGTTTCCCTTATTCAAACAGATATGGGAGACAAATAATACAAGCTAAATTAGAGAAAACTAAACACCATGATAAGGACCATTTTGCAATAACTCTTTTTTTCAGAGGCTATTTGCACTCAGAAAAGATTCTTTGGACAAGCCTACGTAACTCATAAATCAAGCATCATGCATTCTGGTGCCTTTTTTAGAGTCTTCATGGTAATAGCACCCAATGTGTTCTGCTGCTTGTTTTCCCTTGCAAGTCTTTCTGCTGTTTCTGGTCAGTAAATTATTTGTACTGAGGTTCTCAGATGCCCCACAACACAGGCTAAGTCAATACTGGTAATGATTCATTGTGAAATAATGCTTGGTCTCTCTCACCACTTCTGTCTACCTAAAAATTGTTTCTTTTACTCTCGGGAAGTTGTGTTATTATCCACTGTACTCAGTAAAGAATCAGTTTTAAAAATGTTAAACTGTTCGAGTAAGATTAATAGACCCATGGAACTATCTATGCCTTTCTGTTATCTGGAGAGGAAATTTAACAACTATCTTAGATTAGAAACTGAAAGCAGGCTTCAACTGGCAAAACATACGTATTTGTGCAATTTTTTGCCTAGAGTATTTCAGATGTCTACAAAGTTGGTGAATATGTTTGGTGGTGGAAATAGAATCCAGAAGGAGCTAGAAATTGCTTGAACAACTCAAAAAGCATTAGATATCCATGTGGAGACAGACTGAGACACTAAATTTACATGTGTACAGTGAGGTAACTGCATGTGAGCCAGCTGTTTAAGTTTCTGCTATAATCGATGAGGGTCCAACTCATTTGCCTGACACAGCTACCTGAGGTGCCCCAGGGTACAAAGCAGACTCCCAACTGCTGTAACAAAGGGGTGTGGGCCACCTTGGACATCTGGGAAATCTCAGATGATGCTAAACACCAAAGGTTATACGGAGAAGAATGTCAGATCTAGTCCACATAGTGAGCAGAAGTTAGAAAGTTATTCATCTCACCCTGAAATTGTCACGCACCTTTAACCGTCCCAGTAGCTCTCTGTACTGCCCTGAACCAGTTGACTAGATTGGGACAGACTGTAATTTAGCTAAGACCCTCAATGTACTCCCAG
The DNA here is from genome assembly GCA_013400735.1 of Pomatostomus ruficeps. Lineage (NCBI taxonomy): Eukaryota > Metazoa > Chordata > Aves > Passeriformes > Timaliidae > Pomatostomus > Pomatostomus ruficeps. The sequence continues at coordinate 2,168 of VYZT01058109.1, read as the reverse complement.
TTGCACGTCAGGCTCTGGAGCTGAAATCCCCCCATGTCTGCCGGAGTTCTGAAGTTAGGTGAGATGAATCCCTTTCCCATCAGCCGTGACAAGAGTATATGACAGGCAATTCTCCCACCCTCGTGTTAGCACTGTCATCGGCAGTTTGAAGAGACTTCTCAGGCTGTTGGCAACAAGTTGTTTATTTAAAATGTCAGTTATGTAACTTATGACTATTTAAATAGTTTTTTTCTTTATATTACAGTAAATTAACATAATTTAAGAATTACTCTCACTTCCCACTTTATTCACTCTAAAGTTTACAGAGTTCTGATTTTTGCTAAGACATCACTGAACACATTAATTTAAGCAGTCTGAAATTTCAGCAGATGCCTTTTCTCCAGTTTCTGTTTCGGTTTTGGGTTTTTTTGGGTGTGGTTTTTTTGTGGGACAAATACAATGTTTGGCAAAAACAGATCACTTGGAATAATGCTATTGGCTGTGCAGCTTTGGAGATAATTTTTTCTGCAATGTTCTCCATGTGAAAAATCCTGGGCATCTGTCGTGGTTTTGATCCTGGCTAAGTGCCAGGCACCTACGGCAGCTACTCACTCGTTCCTTCCTCTGCCACAGCTGGGCAGATGAGGGAAGGAGAGGGGAAAAAACCAAGGGAATTAACTCAGAGGTCTATGAGTTGAGATAAGGAACCGGGAGAAAACGCTCTAAGGACAAACCAGGCTTAGCTTAAAAGTTGCAAAAGTGAAAATTTATTACTACTTGAGTTAGAAGGAGGATATGAGAAATAAACTAAACCTTTAAAAGTCACCCTTCTTTCCACTCCCCACCCCTCCCTCCTTCTCACTAACAGTGCAAGGGGGGCAGGGTGTGGGGGTTCAGGTCAGTCCGTTTCCAAGATCTTCTTCCCCTGCTTAGGGAGAAGAGTTTTTTCCTCTGCTTTTGCCGTGGGGTCCCTCCCACGAAAAACAGTTCTCTGTGAACTTCTGTGGCATGGTTTTTCTTGTCCACGGAATGCAGTCCTCCAAGGACAAACTGCTCCAGCATGG
>VYZT01058108.1:0-11709 GCA_013400735.1 Pomatostomus ruficeps | reverse complement strand
GGTTTGCTGTGTTTGTGGGAAGAGCTTCGATGTGCCCCTCCATGTCCTACATCCTGTCACTGTTGCTGTAAAATTCTCATCATTTTCAGATCCCTTCGTTCAGAGTGAGCTCTCTCAGCTGTGGGATTTATTAGGTGCTGCACTCGCTGTGTGTTTATGAGGTGCAGATAATGAGCTTGGTGCACTGCAAAATTAAAGAGAGCTCCATCCAGAAGAACTTTCATCCTGTGCTGCCAACGATCTCAGCTGCTGTGTGTCAGGGAGCTTGGAGGTCTTTCCCCAAGAACTGATTACAGTCAGAATCACAAGAACTAAACAGTTCTGATGTTCATTAAAACAGAATATTTTTATTAATATAACATGAAACCTATAGGACAACTTAAATTACAGAACATTTTATAATTATTAATAATTTAACAGATTTTTAAATGTATTCTAGAGAATGTGAATTTTAAAGATAAACTGGAATGTGAAAATGGAGATCATCCATGTGTACGAAAAGAAAAGGAAACAGAAATAGAAAAGGAGAATTATTAAGGTATGTTCTTTAATAGCACCAGAAAAAGAATTAGAACAAAGTTCAGATGATCAAAAGTGTTCATTGCTTGTTTATGGCTGATTTGAAGAGCAATTAAGCTAATAATTTAGTGTGTTCACAGTAGTTACATGATTTTAACCTGCAACACTTAAATTTATATCTGTTTAATCTCTCTCAAGTTAGGGATGCCTGAATCCTTGTTTTGGACCAGCCACTGGTATAATTAAAGTATATTTGATCTGTAATTAGTGATACTTACAGCCTCTCTTCCTTTAATTATGCATTCTTCTGCCTGCAGAGGTGTACTAGGCCAATGAATCTGAGGGGAAAAAAAAATAATTTATTTGGCAGTCTGATCGTGGTTTTTCCACTATTTCTCATGTGAGAGATTCTCAGAAGTATAAAACCATAGAACATCCCAGGTTAGAAAGTACCTCAAAATATCATCTGTGCCAGCCCTTGATGGGAACAGGGGCCCAGATGAGATTATCTGTCACTCTGCCCTACACATCTTTACAGCCTCCAGTGACAGAAACTCCCCCATGGCCCTGGCTCCTGTGAAGGGAGAGCTTCTGTCCTTTTTGAGATGCCATTTAAATACTTAACAACTGGAATACTGTGATGAGTTCCCCCTGAGCCTTGCCTTCCCCAGAGAGAAAAGACCTTCCATCTCTCCTTTGTTGGAACATAACTGTTCTGATTAGGGTAGCTCAACAAACTTATTAGTAATCAACAGAATGTAAAGGAAGCTAATGTATGGAACTTTCATATAAATTCAGTAGAAACATCTATGCTAAACTGTCAGTGATTTCCAACATAATTATTACTTTTGAACTACTGATTTCTTGCTTTAAGTGATGCTTAGGAAAGAAAATGGTTTACAGTGAAGTTAATAAGGGTCAGCAATTAACCTCATGGGAGTAGGATCAGCTGTTCACAGTCAGTTACTCGCAGTGAAGTCAAATTACACAAGTGAGGTTTTTTTCAGCTACCTACTGTACAACATTTATGTTTCATTCCAGATGCATGATTTGTTTGGATGAAAACAATATTAAACAATGACTGAACACATTGGAATGATTACTTAATTTCTTAGAACTTTTAAAAGTGAAAACAAAAACATGTTCATGTCAGTGATATCAAGCTTGGCTGAAACCAAGTAAATATCAAAAAATTGTTGTCATCATTAGGACATTTCTGTCAATAATCCAATCACAAATTATTTTTCTGTCTGGAAAACATTTTAAAATTAAGTTCTTCTGCTAGGTTTTTTTCTTCCCCCTCCCCCCGTTGTTTTTTTTTGGTTAATTGAACTATCTTAGTTTTCTTGAAATAATTCTAATCTGAGAAAATCTGTGGATAAATTATTAGAATAGTTAATTGCAAGACAAGTGGGGATAAATTATGAATACTAAATGCCTAGGGCTTTAAAGCAAGAAGTCCAGCTCTCTTCAGTGCCTTCATAAACGACTTGGACATGGAACTCAAAGGAATACCAAATAAATTTGCCAATGACACCAAACTGGGAGGAGCTGTTGAGTCTCTCAAGGGAAGAGAGGCCCTTCAGAGAGACCAGGCCACATCAGAGGGCTGGGCAATCACCAACTGTATCAAGTTTAACAAGGGCAGGTGCCAGATTCTGCACCTGGGACAGTGTAACCCCAGCTGTGTGCAGAGATCAGGGAACGAGAGGCTGGAGGGCAGCTACAGAAAGGGACCTGGGAGTCCTGGCCTGTGGCAAGCTGAGCATGAGGCAGCAGTGCCCTGGCAGTGTGTAGCTCTCACACCACCTAAATCCAGGTTAATCAGAACATCTGTTTTCAGTCAGATCGCCTAGAGTCATCCATGTATGATCAAAAATTACTCTCATCTAGTCGCTGCATTGCTGCTGTGTAGTCTGCAAAGGTACTTGAACTCTGCTAACTCCCATGAGGACATTCATCCAGTCATCCCGGTGAGACCATTCCTGGGTTATTCACTGCAAAACTCAGGGTGCACTGTCATTTATTTTAGTCACTAGACAGGAATTGAATGAAGCTTAGGGCAAGCTTGTCCTTAACCCAAAAACCTAGAAGTGAGGAGATCTCTAGGATCTCCTGAGGCTAAAGGATGAAGGCACAGCTTTCACTTCCCCAAGGCATGTTCTAACTAGCAGCCCTAACTGCGGGCTTTTGCCCATACCTGGTGTCGGTGGCTATTAGGAACAAAGAAACCACAGGGGGAATAAAACACTTGGCTTTGTAACCTGATACTAAATAAACTTTTTGTATTTGGAGTCTTGGCCCCAGTGCTGCTGAAAATACTTTGTATGTACATTTTCCACTTAAGATATACTGAATTAAACACATATACAGAATTAAGAGAAAAAAGCCAAAGAGGTAACCTAATGCTCCTGTTTTGTCTGGAATGTGAAAAAGTAGCTGCAGTGGAGCTACATGAATGTGGTCCGTAGCACAGAAAAATTGAATAAATCATAGAGTTGCAGAATGGTTTGGGTTGGAAGGGACTCTTAAAGACCAACTAGTGTAACCCCCTACTGTAGTCAGGGACATCTTGCACTCGATAATGTTGCTCAAAGCCCCATCCTGCCTGACCTTCCAGTTCCAGGGATGGAGCATTCACAACTTCTGTGGGCAAACTGTTCCAGGGGCTCACACTCTCCTAGTTAAGAAGTTCTTCCCAGTGTCTAATCTAAATCTACAGTCTTTCATTTTAAAATCTCTATCTCTTGTCCTGTTGCTACAGGACCTGATAAAACTCTCTGTCTTTCTTATAAGGCCCCTTTACAAATTGAAATTCCAACATAAACTTTCCCTAGAGCTTTCTCTTCTTTGGGCTAAACTCCAGTCAGTTCTCTCAGCCTCTCTTCATAGGAGAGATGTTCCAGCACTCTGACTATTTTTGTGGCCCTCCTCTGGGCCTGCTCTATCAGGTTCACATCTTTCTTACATGGGGAAGCCTGGAGCTGGACAGAGTACTCCAGCTGGGGTCTCAAAAGAGCAGAGTAGAAGGGCAGACTCAGAGGTCGTGCAGCAATGTAGGAATCTGCCCTGATGCTCAAACAAATTACATAGTTCTAAGGCAAGTCCATGTTAGTTGCCTGAAGTACATGGGTCTGAATTATAACTCTACTAATAGATATATGTCTTCTGAAGAAGTTTTTCTATCCAGAAATTATTTTTTCATACTCATAACTCTCATGAGGCTTTTGAGTTTTAATATAAATAAGCATTAAGATTTTAATCTCTTCAAAGAGTATTTTAGAAGTGATACTAAAAAAATCTCAGCATGCCAGATTTTGCTATCATACCCAATTTAAAATTAGCATAATATAAGATGTGTTTGCACTGCTTGAAAATCCAGATATTAATCAGCTGCAATGGTAGTCTTTAATCTGCCATGTAATACTTTTCCTGATGTGTGTGTTTTAGAGTTGTGACAACTACCAGCTTTAATTTTTAATTGATTCTCTGCCAGGATTACAATTGTTTGGCAAGCTATGAATAAGTATTTTTGGGAAATCTCCCTGGGTATGTAGACTGTAATAGCATCACACTGGCATACATTTCACTGGCTGCAGGCTTGCCATAACTATTGGCTTGGACATAATTTTTCAAAATTTTCACCCCTTCAGGTTACTCTGAATTAAATTTTTTAATTGCTTGTTTAGTGATGTTTTCTCATTTTGTGTAACAGTATTCTCATCCTTGAGACGTGGATGATGAAATTTTAGCACTGTATTTAAAAGACAGGGAAAATATATTTTTAAATATACTCGTCATGGGAAAAAATGGAGTTGTAAGGCAGTGCAGATATGGGGGAAACTTTAATTGGAGCTGAAGTGCTAATTAGTGTCTCCAAACATCCTCTCTATGCAACCACTAGCCTTAAAAAACAGGATGGTATCTCTACTGAAAACTAATTTGAAGAAATTATATGAGCTTTATAGCACTTCAGGCCAAAATACACTGCTGTGTGATCTAGTCTGAACTCTGGTGTATGATAAAGCAATTAAGCAATTCAACCATCCTGCCCCCAGTTTAAGTCAATAAATAGTGCTTAATTAACTTGCATTTGGCTGAAGCACAAATTCTTTAAAAATATCTGCTGATGACTTGATATTATGCATATTTATCAACAAATACATAGCCACCTTCCCTCTTGCAAGGCTATTCCAAAGGATAATCAAACTCGCTAAATTGTGTGCTCCTAATTTCAGTTTACATTGTGCGCTTCTAATTTCAGTTTACATTTGTGCACAATCCTGTACAGTATTCAAAGAAGACACAAGCAAGCTCTGCTCTGGCAGACTTGTGTCCAGCCAGCTTTGTCGTGGAAATAGAGCTTCACTAGACACAAGATATATGATGACATCTCTATAGTTTATTGCAGCAGAGATATAAGACCAAATCTGGAGCCATCTCACACTAAGTGAGAAATAGCACAATCGAAATCTGCCTACACAAGCCCATTTACAGAAGTGGGAATGTTTCTTTTCAGTCTCAGATCTTCCTAAGGCCCTTGAAGCAGGAGTTATCTGTAAGGAATTTGTGGGCAAATAGGAAGAGCAGTTTATTTTCCTCCAACATGAGATGAAAAGTAGGAACAAAGGTCCCCCTTCTCTATGAGCTGTTTGACCAGTGGTGATGAGCTGCTGGCACTGGTTCAAGTTCACTGTTAAAAAAGATCCTCTCTGGCACCAATTACAATGAACTGTAATGTTTTTAAAAACAATTTTGGCACCAGATACCAAAGAAAGTTTTCTTCCAGTCTGTTAGATCACTGCAAGCCTTTAAGGCTTGGGATCAAATCTCAAATATGCATTTTATTCCAAAGATGGTGTCAAAGGGAATGAGCTCTTAGGGAAAGCAAAGGTTAAATGGAATATGCCTACAAAGCTTTGGCTTTACACGAGGTTTCGAGGGCTGATATGGCTCTAATTCTCTGTAAACACTGATACTGACATTTTATATTCTCCCTCATTCTTTCTGCACTTAGTGCTAGAGCACTCTTCACATAGAAACAAGACATCTAGGTAACTGTTTCAAAAACTTATAGCAATATGTGTTAAATGCTCTAAGCAAGAATTTAATACATTCTGCATATATTAAATGAGAGACACAAAGAGCAAAGTAGGCAAAAAAAACATAATTTGACAAATAGAGAAGTGAGAGTCTGTCCCTGTCCAAGATGACATGGAAGGTTTGTGCCACAGGTGAGAGCTCAACCCAAATGTCTGGATTCCCCCACCAATGCAAGAATGACAATAGTAGTATTCTTCCCTGAAGGCTTTTTTCCCCATTCTTTTAGGCATCTTTTTAGTGTATATGAAAATTGGTGAGGATAAAATATGCTTAAAAATATTTTGATAGAGCTATATATAAACAGCTATTAACTTACATGAAAAAGCTATAATATACCCTTCAGGGTGTTGCATTGTATTTGAAAGCTGAAGAGAACTGAACCTGAAGAAAACATGTAGTCTATTAATACAGATTTATAGGAGGCATACCTCATATGCATCACAAGTTTTTTGCAAATGTTGGATTACTTTGGCAGTCAACAGGTCTCAAAGCAAAAGCATTTTATGTCCACTCAGCATTTAGTTGTTTTTCTTCAGGATAACTTCTAATATGCTGGCTAGAACTGAATTATTTGGTCATTTTACAGCAAAAGGCATAAATCTCCAATTGGGAATGAATTTCAGTTTGGTTTTTAGAAAGCATATTCATATTCCAAATTTCTGAGAAAGGGATGACTATGAATTAAAAGACATAAACTCTTTTCTGGGACACAGAAGATGAAGATCAATACGAATCTGCCCGAAGCTTCATGAAACCTCTCTTTTGCAGCTAGTGAGTCATCCTGGTTACCAGAGAGAGAATGAAACCCAGGAACTTGCCTGCACTCATATACTTTCACTGGATTACAGATTCTAGTTTAGATTAATGAAGCTAAACCCTTCAGTCTAAAAAAAAAGGTCAAAGACTAACCAACACACACTTAAAGATAGCTTAATTAAGAACTTTGGTAATAATTAATCAACCAGTCTCAACTCCAGGAACTTTCTCTAATGTATCTCAGCAATTAAGCTTTCCTGTAATAGGAAAGTCTCTTTCCACACTTTTGCTGTTAGTGCTGTAGGATGATCACACTTTTCCTACCAATCCCTGAATGAGATCTGCACTGAATGAACACTGAGAAAAAGAGAATAAGCCCATGATACTTGTATTCAAGGGAGCTAGACCCCAGGGAGGTCATGTTTCTAAATATGCCTGGCCGAGCTTCATTTATTCCAGTTTCACATCTTTTGCATAAAAATAGGCAAGAAGAGCTTTCATCAATTTGTCATACTCTCTATACAGGTCTCCAGACAGAGAACATGGTTTCAGAGTAAAGGACTGATATTCCACTTAAAAACAAGAAGGGGAGCAAAGAACTTCGAGTGTGTCCAGATGGGACGATGGTAGTTGGACAGAAGCATGAAGCACTCTCTCCTGTCATCTCTCCTCACAGATTTACTGCCAAATGGGGAAGAAGAGAGGGCTGAAAAAAACCTTATTTTATAGAAACAAATGCTATCTAAATGTTTTCCTATCCCTGAGCTGCAATATCTTGTCACAGGATGTTAATAATTTGTATCAAAGCGAAAAGGAATTAACTCATATCTCGCTGTTGAGGAAAAAGGCTCAGTATGAAACTTTGCTCCCTGAGGAGTTAAATTCTGTTTTGCTTTTTTTTTTTTTTAAATATAGATGAATTCTCAAATAGCCTCCCTGAGTACATTCATGTGCTCCTATCTAGGACTGACATTCCCAAATGTTTATAGAAAGAATAAAGCATATTATATCTGTTCACAGTAGTGGAAAACGCTAATTATGCTTGGAGATAAGCAAGGATGCTTATGGTAAAGTTGGCCAGAGTGTTGACATGAGAATAGTGATATTCACTTCTTACAAGGGGGCAGAAAGAAAAGAATTTGAAATACCAGTAGTCAGAGCAGAATAAACATCAACAAAAATATATCTCCCAAAGGACTTTATTTTATTCGACTCACTTTTTCTTCCATTTATTAATTTGAAAATAAATGAAAATATATCAAAATACATTGGGAAAATTTTATAAAGTAGATAAGGTAAACACTGAAATATTTCAAGAGATTGTTTATCTGCAGTCAGAATGGCTGAGGCAGGAACAATGCTGCTGCCAGCTCCCTTTGTTACTGTATGCTCCCAGTCCTGGCTTCCAAGGGCAGAAGGGAGTAAGGAACCCAAGGCTCACATCAGCTCAGCCTCCAGCCTCTCCACTTCAGTTGTCAGTTTGCCAATCACCTGTGGTTTCTAAAATGCACTGAACTCTCTGGTAGGATTATGACTTCACCCACCTTTCTCCCAGAGACCCCTGAGTAGCCTTCAAAATGTCACTTTCAGTCACTACTGAACAGCACCTCTGGCTCAAACCAATGCAAAATGAAGTTTCTAAAGAAGACTAAAAAAGACAGCTGCAGGGTTTATGCTGCTATCGAAAACTTCTTATAGTTTACATGCTATTATTTTTCCCTTAACATTTTCTCTTCTCAAACTCCACAAAAATACCAGGAAGATTTCATTCCTCAATAATATAGTGGAGATACAGAAATCAGATGTCTACAAATGTGAGATGCTCTAAACATTTGTAACCATGTTGAAATTCAGTGAGAAATAGTTATATGACCCCCAAGTCTTCTCAATGACAGTGAGCTTTAAGAGTGAAGGGGGAGGGGGGTGGAAGGTAATTAGTGTATTTTTCTTAAATATAAACATGGCCTTAGAGTTCGTGCAGAAAACACCTACAGAAACTCCATTACCTCAGTCATACAAGTTCTGATATCCTGTGCTGCATGTTATGACATGAAATAACTAATATATATGAATATATATATATATATATAGCTTTTTACTCCACCTCTCGGTAGTTGTCGCTGATTCGATCCAAGCTGAGGGAATACAAGAGGTCTCTTCCTCCCACGAACAGTCGCTCTTGATACTCATCCAGCAGCATTATATGAAGTCCAAGATATCCAAAGGGGCTACGAAAGACTGACGTCCTGTTTAAATCCCAGAGCTCTGAAACACAATCAGAGTGTTCGTGATAAATACCAAACAGCTTGGCTTTCATGGCTTCATTTTCATATCCTCCTAGGGAACTGGACAAGAAGTTGTGGGACATTAAAATGCTAATCATATAATCTTTGAGTAAGAAAGAGACTCGAAACACCTGGGAACAATTTTCAAACTAAACCAGTTCTCCAGGAGGTTTGTCTCTGAGTCTTTACATCATAATCTTTATGCCTAAAGTATGAGATGGGGAAGGACAAAAATTAGTTTGCTCCTGGATGTTTTCTGAAAAGGAAAAAGCACTTCTTAGAACAATAACTACAAATGAGCACAAAAATGAATGACTTAATGGATATTGGAAAAAAATTAGTGGAAACGGTGTTCTTGTCTTTCAGGTATGTGAAAAAGGTTTTCAATGTACACACAAGGTTTACCTGGGTTCATATTTTTAGGAGAATGGCATTGTGGGTTTTAAGCCCAACAGTGTCTTCACTCAGTTCACTGAAAGTATTGCCTCTAAATTCAGTGAAAACAGTATGAAATCTGTGAAATACATATGAATAATTTTCCAAAACTGATTTTGTCAAGAAATGCACTGACCTGATATGGGAATCTGAGGTTTAGCAGTTTGTGATCCAGGCTAAAGTCAGCCCCACAGAGAAAAGGAAATTCATTCTGGGTAATGTTGCAGAAACTTGGATTGAGGCCTCAGGAAGCAAGAAAGAGGTAAACTTGGGGATCATTCTGCACTGTGGTGCAGAGCATAGCCTGGCTTGCAGCAGGTCAGAGAAGCTGAAAACCATTTTGCTGTTGAGAAGCTTCAAAAGGAGTCATTAGAGAGAGTACCCTGGGAATCCCTCCAAAATGGTGCAGTTTGGACTGGGGGAAAGCAACTATGTTCTTATGGCTGTACTGAGGCAAATTGTTTTATTTTGAAGAAACCACTCTTGGTAAAATTAATTAATGTGCTTATCCTCACAGCTTTCCATAAGCATAACCTTTTCAATTGTTTGGACGTGACCCAGCAGCTGATGCTGGAAGAAGTATTATCCCAGAGCTGGAGAAGACAAATGTGGCTCCATCCAGTTTGGAGGCTCCTGCTCACATGCCACACCAGCAGTTGTGTTGATTTGTCCATGCTGCTCCTTGACAGCAACACAGAGAGCACAGCTGATGTTCTGTGAGAGGACTGGTCCTAAATGCCAAAGAAATGTCCTCTCACAGGTCTACCACTACGACATCCACCTGGGATAACATGTAGGCTATCCATACCTGATGTGATTTTCAGAAACTGATGAGCATATTTAACCTGAGAATGCAGCTTCATAAGGTAGTCAAACATTAAATCACCAAAATGTATAATCACTATAATCACTATTGTGTGTTCCCCAAGAAAAAGATGTTTCACACCAGGGAGATTTGAATTCCATACTTGAACTTGAATTTATATTGCCCACAAAAAGATTAGATTGACCAACTTGTCTCATGAGATAGCTTGCTTACATTCTAAATTATAGAAAAGAGAAGCAAGAAATGTAACATTGAAAAATATAAAAACATTGACACAACTTCTATTCAATTTAAATTATAAAGTATATTGTGTGTGTGATGATAAGTGAATATCAGTAAGAGGATAAATAAGTTTTGCTCCATTTACTAGGTAGGCTTAGTTCAGGTCAGCAGAGGCTAAAGGTAACTAGTTTCTGAAAGCTGTTTCCTTAGATGATAAAATTTACATTAAAGGAGTCATAGTAAAAATTCAGCCTCACAGATGATGTCTTTCTTGAGTGATCTTCAAACAGAATCTATTAAATAGTTGTACCTGTGTGTGATTGGCCTCACTTAACAAATGGAAAAGCTAAGTCACAGAGAGGAACACCATGATGAACAGAACAAGAGGCTTTTTTGTCTAAGCATTGTGTACTAATCGGTGGATAGATACACATTTTTTTTACAGTGATACACACCGCTGCACAGCAACGTGGAAATGGCACTTTCAAAGCTCCCTCTCGCCAAGCAAATGAGCAGATTGCTGTTTTGGAAGAACATCGCTTGTTTCTGAACAGATTAGAAATGAAATGAAAGCAGAGCTAGAAATACACTTTTGGTCCTAAATAAAGCCACTTTTTATTTGTAAGAATATAAAACATTCAATCTATTTTATTTTTTAATCAATCTTAGAGTGAAAAGAATTGCATTTTAAATTCTAGTTATATACAAGCAACAAAAGATTTCTGTGGTAGCTCCCCCTGATTTATTTTCATGTTGTCCTGAAGGCAAATTGTTCATAAATGAGACAATATTTCTTTACATAAATCAGAGATATGACTCATGTGTTCTCATAATGATGAACAGTCCTCTACCCCATCACATGAATTGGTAGCTACTCATATAAGACTCAGTCTTGCAATGCACACCTGTGAATCTTATTTTCTTAAATGGAAGTTGAGAATACTAAACACCATTCAAGATCAAACTTGTAAAATGAGATGTTTCTAAGACTACCTCCAGCAAACTACACAGACATCAGGTTGCTGTGGGGGTAGAGACAATAACAGAAGTGAACCTGACATCTGAAAGGACTGGAAAACAGCAAGCAGTCAGGTTTGGAGAGTGATTTTGTACTGAAACACAAATGCAGCAGCATTATGTAGATCCTTTGAAAGACAGTAGGATTTCCACACATTGTAGGATATGTGAAACATTAGGATAGTGCAGGCAAATAGAATGCAGCACCTCCTGAATGTCTGGAGAATGAGTGGTATATCTGGGAGTCAAAAATGTACTAGAAGCCTGTCATTTCTAGGCAAGTGAATCTCACCAGGGTGTAGTTTGATGTGAAGGACACAGGTTCTGAAGCAGTGGAACATCCTTCATGTAGTGCTGTGCCCCTTCAGAGAAGCTGCTTGGCTTGGCTGTAGCTCTGCAGGAATGCAGCTGCACTGCTGCCAGAGGAGCTGCTGTCTCCACAGGGCACAGCCTCCACGCTCCCATAGTGCACTGTCAGTTTGTAGAATCACTGAATGGCTCGGGTTGGAAGGGACCTAAAAAGGATCACCTGGTTCCAACCCCCCT
>VYZT01058106.1:0-28297 GCA_013400735.1 Pomatostomus ruficeps | reverse complement strand
CTTTATATTTACTTTAATGAAAATAAAAAAATAAGATCTTTATATTTCTTAGAATTCCACTATAACTTCCCTGGATTATAGACTAAGAGATCTACTCTTAAAAAATATAAAAGGAAAGCAATTTAACTGCTCAGAGTATAGGATAATCTCCACATAAAAATATCCTAAATTATTCCTAGGCATTATACATCTTTATTTTTGATTCCTCTGTAAGATTACTACCTTTCTTTTTGTTTGTTTGAAAAGTTTTCTTGATGACCTAGATATCCCATTTTTGGTGCTTTTCTCTGAATTTTAATATGTTGCTATTCCAATAGTACTATTTCCTTTTATTATTTACATTTTCCACATACTATTATGCATATATATCTTCCAGCACAATTAAGTATTTTTGCCTTTTTAGATGGCTGTCATGTCTTAAAGGCTTTCTTCTTCTGCACTTAAATATTTCAGCCTTGCTTTAAAAGTTTTATGTTAGGATAGCCTATTTTTAGCTCCAAATAGGCAATAATGTGGCTCGTTCTTCATGAAGGATATTTTATCTATTAATATAATGAAATAGCAGGTTGAAGTAAGATTACCTTCTTTTCATCGGTGAACCTGACATCCTTGCAGAGGCAAAAGGCTTTATGGACACCAGCAGGGATCCAGAATGGGTAATGCAAGGAATTTGCAAGGCGGATGCCCATCCAAGGGTGTTTTGAGGGCAAATGCAAGGTGGGCATTAAGGGCTCAACAGAAAATTTCAGACCTGAAGAAGGTTTCTGTATCATCCACTATGGCACAGGGCCCTGCCAGCCCAGGCAAATGGTTCCCAAGTTTGGAAACTAGAATGCCACAGAGAGGAACAACAGGAAAGGAAGCGCACACCAACACCCAGATGAAATAATTAGACATGGGCAAAGAGGTTCATCTGCTCGGGAGCAATAAATAGCTCACAACACAAAAATGAGTTGCCCCGTTACAAACTGGGATCGTTATCAGAAGAGGAATGATGACTGTTAGGAAATCCCAGCGCAGTGGGCTGTGGACAGAAAGGCACTGACAAGAGAGCAGGATTGTGGCTGCCTGGTATTGGTGCTATACACAACATGGAAACCCCTGTGCAGTGGTCCTGCAGCTTACGGCTCACAACAGGACACCTGTTACACCTCCACTGAGCGGAGGTATTCAGAGGTGCTCCAGACTTTGGTCTAGACAGTACCTTACTTTCCCTTTAAAACTATATTCTGAACATTTTTTTCTTTAGTGAGACTGATTGGCTTTCATTCTTACCTGAGAATACCATTTACTTAAAGGATGTAACTAATATTAATAGTGGTGGGTTTTGAATATTAGATGATGTAATATTTGCATCAAAATATTTCAACACCTCCTTTCATGTCACTCAGCAGGAATATATGCTGATTGTTCAGGAAAAGCAACTAAGGAACTATGAAAGGAGTCCCTGTGCTCTTCAACAGCAGCAGAAAAAGCTATATCTTAGAAAAGACAAAAAGAAAAAGACAAAGTACTTTCATGAACTCAATTTTTTTTTTTTTCTACTTCACTTGCTACCTGGAAAGAACCAACTCTGATATCATAACCACCCAGATAAAGATACTGGCTATGGAAGCTCTGTTAGGCATACAATGCCTTCTAATAGATGACAGTTCTAAAAAAAAAAAAACAAACCAAAAAAACCAACAAAAAAAATACTTAGTTTTTTTTTTAAACATAGATTAATCTTTCCTGAAACACAATAATACATAATCTGCATATGTTATAAAGAACCTGGCTTTCTCCTTTACAAACAGAAAATCATTTATACTAGGTTTTTATTTCAAGCACACACTAAAATTATTATTCTTCACAAAAGAGGAAAGGGAGTGTCTGCCAATCAACATGACAAGCTATTGAAAGACTGGCACTAATAGCTATGACAAGAGCAAACCTGTTTGAAGCAGAGCTGCTGCTGCCTTTTTCTTTTTTTAAAGTATACCAGCCATCAAAAATAATGTTTTATCTGACTAGAAACCCAAGCAATATTCTGCTGCTGTAAAAGCTTGCACCTGATTTGCGTATATCTAGTAATGACAATTTTAATATTGTTTCAAATGACAGCATTTAAAGTGTTTTATTTAAACAGTGATAAAGACTAAGAACATTAACTATTCAAAAAAAAAAGTTAAATATGCTTGCAAACAAAACTGTGCATCTATTCTTTGGAGGCTTTACATCAGGTATGAATTACAAGTTGGCGTAAGTACTCAACTGACTTGTATTTCCATTGCTTCATTGATAAATAGCATTTACTGATTCTATATTTTTGTAGTTTGATAAATTCAGAGGGTATAAAAGCAAACAGGTCTTCATTATTTAATTTCTCCTATTTTTTTAACTCTGTATTTTCTACTAAAGAATCAGAAGATGGAAAAGAAAGAAGTAGCGAAAAAATATTTAGAAGTACAAAAGCACTAGGATACTAGTATAATTGCTATATTATCAGGTTCTGTGTGTCCAATTCACATTCTGAATAAGTCTGCCGTTTCCACTTGGTAATACAGTTATACCTTGATAAAATCACATAATAGATCTCACCATAACTTTTAGCAATCAATTTTTTCTCTTAATAATTTGATAAATGTTGCTGTCAAGTGGGATAAAGATCACAATTTTATTTGGGATTAACTATTTGAACTTTCAGAATTCCATTCATGAATATTGCAACTGTTACAACTGATAGGATCACAATTTTGTCCCTTGTTGATGATGCAATCATGCTGCAGGTTGCTGGTACAGCCCTCTTTCTCCACAGCTAAAGAAACTGAAAGAGAAACGTGTAGAGAGCACCGCCTTTTGAAAAGTGCAGTTAAGTTTGCAAAAACACTTTTCAAACATATATAAAAGAGGAAAAAATAACACAGTAAGGGGACTGCCAGAGAGAAGAGCAGAATTTTATACGGATTCTTCAAACACGTTAAACAAATAAATCAATGTATGTTCCAAGATATTCTATCAAGGATTTAATGACATACCAGAAACAAACAGTTTAGGTGAGTGTATTTCCACTTCAGGCTCAAAGAGAGTAAGAATTTAGCACTGATGATGGGAATGTTGCCTCTCTGAGAAAGAACACTTAAGGGGACTTACCTGTCTCCTCAGCTACTCCACTGCTGTCACAACACCCAAACATCCTAGATTCACAAATACAGCCCTTACCAAGAGGTTGTAGATTAGCAGTTTGAAGATTTAAGAGCAGAAAGGACTATTAGATAATAGTCTGACTTCTGGTATATCAAAGCCCCTTTACGTTTTGCAGTGAACCCAGCAACCTTGGGCCCTCCTAAAACCTATTTTCCAGAAAGGCATACAGTCTTCTCTAGGCTCAAAGGAACAGAATAAGAATAATTTCTTTTGCTAGTTGCTGCCAGAGCTCAATTGACCTCATATTTAAGTGTTTGCACCTTGTTTCTCATTTCAATTTGTCTGACTACGCTTTCAGTAACTGATTTTTCTTAGGCTTTTCTCAGCTAGACTAAGAGTAGCTCATGTCTGATATTTTCTCCCTGTGAAGCAACTCATACACTATAATCAAGTACCTATCTATCATGTGGTCATGAATTATGTAACTCTTCATGAACACTAAGCGTTCAATCACCACATAGGCAGCCAACTGCCAAAACACAATCGTCACGATCTTTGTTCTGTGAATGCCCAACCCCAGAGGCACCTATAATTTTCACAGAGGCACAGGCACACAAAGCTGTACTTCCAAGCATTCCCCAAAACATGTCTGTGCAGCACAGGCAAGCAGCTCACACTTTTATGGATCTGTCAGGATCCATAGGAGTAAGTGATCCTCCACTCCTACTGATGAGGCCATGAGTGGCAGTCTCTCCCACCACACGCTGGAAAATTTGAGTGCTTTGCAAGCATAATATCACTGTCACAGAAAAAAAAAACCCAACTTGCCAGAGTACAATTAGTTGAGCTGGCTTCACTGATTTCTTTTTTTTTAAAACTACTTCCAAGAAATATTTGGCATGAGTGCTAATTCTAAATTAAACATCACCAAATTTTCTGTTCAATGCCTTAAGTAGTTCCCTAATCACACAGTTGACTGTCGTGAAGCCATTTTCCAGCAAGAGCTTTGTGACTCAAACTATGGAAGCATTGCACCTATTTTGCACATGAGGAAACCTGTATAAAAAGCAGGACCATTACATCTTTTGCTCAGTGAGAAACTCGGTTATTCTGATTTCTAGGGTCATATTCATTCTTGGACATCATCTCCACTTTTTACAGTGCAGCATGGAAATCATGATATGGAAAAAACCCCTGAGTATCTCCACATAACTTTCCACATTATCACAAAACCAATAATGAGCAAACTGCTTCTCTTCTCTCTGAAGAGCTTTTTGCTTATGACCAGTTTAGTATCCACAGAAGGGTACTATGGCACACTGTGAGATGCCATGGACTCTGCAGCTATTGGAATAATGGAGATGTTCAGGCATAGATATTACACTGTTAGGACATAATAATGCATCGTAATAGTATCACAATGTTTGTAAGACAAGAGCTTCTAAATGATGAACAGTTAGTTCAAACTGAAATTATCAGTACCAAGCAATCCTGCTCCAAAGCACACAAAACACCAAGAAAGACAACTGGAATACTGATCCCTTGCAAGCTCTACCACAGGTGTGGACCCTTTTCCTGTCCCACTTGACAAAGTATTCAGGCTCAGTTCAACTCAGTACTGCAATGTGGCATCAGTTAGAAGAAAACATATTCAAAAATTCAGGAAATGCAATGCATACAAGACCCAAAAGATTTCTTCAGCTTGCTTTGAGACTCATAATTCAGACAAGCCCACAGTAAGCCACTCAATTTTTTTTTAATCAAATAAACTCATTTTTAGGAAAAAAATCACTAAAATGATAGTCACCAACATGATATGACAATTCGCCCATCTATTGCATTAATTTTCCATTTGTAATGATGTACATTCAGATTTTCACATGGATAACAAGAATATATGTAAACAGCTTCCACAAGAACCAAATTTCTATTACTTAAACATTAACTGCAGCATTCTTGAGCTTGCTAGTAAGCCCAATTCTGTTCTTAGAACAGCTGTAAGATCTATCAGTATCTTAAATGAGGTTTTAAAAAGAAAATAAATTAATATTGAGGATAATGGATAATGGTCTCTGTATTCCTGGCTTTTTTTCCAATAAAGTTTCAATTTTAACACAAACCTTGAGAAAATGGGTCAGAGAATATCAAGAAATAGGTACCAAGCTCTTGCAGAACAACACACAGGCATTTTAAAAAACAGATTTGATGATTCGTATAAAAATTGAGGTTAAATGCATAAACTGGTATTTGAAGTGTGGCCTAGCAAATTCAATTCACAATTTTATGTGCGCTGCATATATCTTTGTTGGCGTGTGTGCATTAAAGGCCTGCTGTTCAAATGTAGTAAATTTTAAAAGTTAAAGACAAAAGTATAATCCAGACTGTTTTACAATATATAAGATTTATATGGAATATAGTTCTATTGTTAAATAACTCTATGACAGAGGGAGCCTATAGCAAGAAGAGGAAAGAAAGTCTGAAGAACTGATTTTCTGGCATTTCTATATATCAATTTAGGACAGAAGTGCTATCACCTTGCAACTACACTATCATCCTTACACATGTAAAAGCCAACTTCTTTTGCCTTCCATCTTCCACAGCCTCTCCCTTAGAAATGCGGCTTCCTCAAGCTCCTTACTACCACTGACCTCATAAAGCAGTATTGTAGCTGCCAAAGAAAGCTAAATAGAAACTAATGTTAGAGAATTATACTATTGTAGCAGGGCATCTCAGCCCCCACAAGAGCTTATCTGTTGTCTGTTAAGCAGCCAGATAACTCAAACAGGACAAGCTGTCTTGTAGTGAGTTATTTTGGCATCACGGGGTTAACATCTCCCAACTGCCAATAAACATCTTACCATTGGAAGTGAGATCTGGAAAGATAAGCTGCATTTTTGACTGACAGACACTCACTTTACAACTCTAAGAGCCACACCAAACTTCCACAAAGCAGAAATCTATATATTTCCCAGGAAATGTGTGGAGTGTCTCCCACAAGTAGGGATGCCTGCTGTGCAGTTACTCCCCAAGGACTAAGTGAAGGAATCTGTGCACATTATCTTGGTTTCAGTGATAACAACTCCTAATCAATACTACTTGTTTTGCTAGCTCTAATACAGGTACCTTGATATTGTACCCTCCTTTATGTCATGACATAATCTACTAGTAGTCATTTTTTAGTTTTATACTGTGTAGTAAGTAATTCTGATGAAAATCTTGCATCGGTTATCTCATCTGTTTAATAAATAATTCATTTTATAAATAGATCTGACTTGCTATGATTAGAACTTGCAGGTCAGAGTGATTCCTTAAATTTAAACTGTTGCCAAAATCTGAGGCTAAGGCTTGTCTGAAGCTTCCACTTTTCCTGCAACAATTATAAAGAGAATTGAATTTAAATTAGAAATCCAACTGTCAATCTTAATTTCACAGACAAGAAACAGACTTGACTTTTACTCCCAGTCACATCCTAAAGGTACCCCACAGCTCTGCGCTTGATGGGCTGTGGTGAAGAAGTCTCTGACTGTTCTGCAAAGTGGCTGGAGTTGGTGTCTGTCTCTTTGTCAGTGAAGAGACTTCATTTCTGTCTGCCCAAAGAAGCAAAAGGGCCGGGTTTCCGGTTACAAAGCAAAATTAGAACATAAAAGACAGACAAATATGTTTAAGTTTAAAAAAAAAATCCATCTTGTATGACACTTTCATACTCCTATCATCCTAAGGGGTTCTATGTTGTGTTGTAGATTCTCTGTGGGTGCAGTCAATGACCAATAAGTCATCAGTAACTGTGAACCAGACACAGAACAAATCTTATTTTTATAAGGGATGTTAGCCAGGGCACAGGAGTTGTCCTTCATTCCTCTAAAAATCTTCTCTAAAACCTTTAACTCTCAGATGTCCAGCAGTCAGAAATGGATAGAAAAGAAGAAAAGAAACTTCCTTTAATTTAACTATGGTATGAATAT
The DNA here is from genome assembly GCA_013400735.1 of Pomatostomus ruficeps. Lineage (NCBI taxonomy): Eukaryota > Metazoa > Chordata > Aves > Passeriformes > Timaliidae > Pomatostomus > Pomatostomus ruficeps. Next base: position 21,209 of record VYZT01058106.1, on the reverse strand, counting down.
ACAGTTATCACCTAGGTTCCTCTTTAATAGTGTTTCTTATTGAAAGAAAAATACCGTACCATCCTTTTAGCAATGGGATTATGCAAACAATGTTTCAAGTCTTTTGTCCTATACCAATTCTAGGCGAGCCTGGCAATAATTAGGTGACAATCTGTTCTTGATAGTCCTAATATATTTGCACAGTACCTTGTTTTGCGCAAGGGGATTTCTATAGTATAAGAGTGAATGTATAGAAAAGTATCATTAGGATACAACACAGTGATGACTGTTTTCCTGTGTTGCCAAGACAAGCAAGCTGAACAGTTTTAACCACAGTATGCTGCAATGAACAATTCATTTACCCAGATATAGTCTTGAACAAATAATGTGAAAATGTACATAAAATGTTTTTAATTTTGGAATGTTAGTTGATTCTATCAGTGTTACAGCTCTCTATGTTATATCTTTTTATCTGTCTATTGAAAACATTTGATTTTTCCATATTAAGTGGGATTATTGTAGTAAAAATCCAACAGTGTCTGGATTTAAGCTCTGAGTTGAATATTCGTTTGCTTTAGTGAGAACTATGGTGAAATGTGATCAGTTTTCTGACCTATTTTGAAATTGATATTCCGCCAACTGGCATTTTGTTTGCACATCCAGATACTATCCACCATATGCTGACATGACATGATGATTGGTTCCAAAATGAAGTGGAATACTTGGCAAATAGAAATATATGGTACAAATAATACACTGCCTCTAGTCAGGAAAGCAAGCAGTCATTTTGAGAAGACTGAGAGGTTTTAAAATAACTACAGTACACACTGCACAAAGCTGCATGAAAACTCTCCAGATTTTGTTTTTTTACAGGTATGAGGGTATCAAAAACTATGAAATCAATTCCTTACAGAAGATTCAAATCTGATGCAGGAGTACTAATAGTAGTAATTCAATGGAGGATTCATTTACATCTCAGGAGTCTGGCCCACATAGCTTCTTCCTCCTCTGGATTCCCCAACTCTTTCTTCTCACCATCTGTTCTTTTTTCCCACTGCTCTGACTTGTCTTTCTACCCAGTGATGTCTAAGTTATCTGTCTCTCCTCCATTAGGATCACATTTCATTCAAGATCCACACTAATTTTGTATTATTTCTCCTAACCTCCTGCCACTGAACTCTTTATTTTTCTCCTAACTTGGTGCTTCCATTAAACTTCTGCCTTCTACTCTGAACTGTAGAATGTATTAAAAAAAACCAACCAAAACCAAAACTAAACAACAACAACAACAAAAACAAACAAACAAAAAAAACCAAAAAAAACCCCAAAAAAAACAACACCAAAAAACTTGTTCCTAAACAGAAAACATCTCCTCTCTTTTCTTTTAATTCCCATTTCCAAAGCAATGTTTTTGTTTGCATTCCTCCAGTGACTTCTTTGTGTGTGCTCTCCAATGCAAAGCCTGAAAAGATACATCTAAGTTGTTGGTTGATCTCTGCTGTTCCATCTTTTGATGAGGAACAGTCTACCTTTTTGTAATGAAATACAAGAATTTTTAAAGCAGTGCATTAGTTTGCCACTGTATTTCCTATGGAATTTTGCTTTTCTGTTCTTGGGGGAATAGCATGGGCAGAGGGACTTAATAAAAATGTTAAAAATATTTCTCCCTAAAAGTTCAGCTAGATTTCAAAACAAGGCATCTAAATAGCACACACTTCTGATGTTTATTTATTGAACCGCAAGATTTGCTTGTGTAACATGAATAATTTCAGTACTTACTGCATAACCTTCAACCCTGGAAAACTTAAAGAGGATTAAGCCCATTTTAAAACCATGTTCTTCTTCAGATCAATGACAATAACTTCTTGTTTTCTTATTACAATCATTTAAGCACATGCATTTAGAAAAGAATTTGTAAGCAAAGGAAGGAAGGACCTTACCAGCATGCAAGTATGCCAGATCAGGATTTTCAATGTCTGGGTGTAGTTCTTTCAAGTGGTTACGAAACTCCACAGGGATATTTGTTCCATAGTCACACCTAGGACAGTTATACATTTTTACTCCTTCATGCTTTCCCGTATGCAAGATGTGCTTACGGATATTTTCTGCACAGTTAGACCTAAAAAGCAATGAAAAAAAGGAAAAAAAGATATAAATTAATTTATTTCCTACTAGTGGTTCAAATAAAACCTGGTGTTATAACAGAAAATCAGTAGTCATCACTAATTTTTCATTATCTGTACATTTTTTGCATCCTTTTAGGTTTTGCATAAATGTTGTCTTTGCATGAAGGCTCCCAAAGCTATTCCAGGTTAACTGAACATTACATCTGAACCAGAATGATTGATTTGTTACATTTACAGAATTTCTATTTTCCTCATGGTAGTCAGTGATGGACAGAAAGTAAGCAAAAGTCTTTACTTAGCAAAACTGAAATACACAAATGCCTACAATATTCCCAGTGGAGCTCACATGAACCTTTCCTACACAGTTCCTAGATTCAACAGGAGTTGCTCTGAATGATTTTTGCAAGTATGTTCTACCAACTTTTATCTCACTGTATGAACTGTTCCTAGGAAAGAGAACTGAGTTGTTCAAATTTACATCTTTCTGAAAATACACACGGATTCTCATTTACATCTTAAACACAGTGAAAGAAGGGGAATTTTCATGCATAAAAGTCAGAACACATATACAATTAGATTAACACATTTCAAAGCAATATTTATAATAGTATTTCTGAAAAAAAGTAAATAGAAAAAGATTTCACATTTCCCTTAGTCACAAAAAAATCCATGTGGCAGTAATTTTTATTTTCTAGTCTTTAAAATCAGTACAAAATTATTTTGCATTAGAATTTCCTACTTATTCAAATTTTGTGATGAATCCTACCTAAAATAGACTGCTGTTCCATTTATTTCAATCAGAAATAGCCAGTATATTTACTCTTGAATCAAAAGTACAGAACTGTACATGTGTACCATTGCTTTGGGGTTTTGTTTATTATTTAGACTTTCTTACTAGCATATACTATGATTACTGCCAAACTAAGAACAGTAATTCCGTCTAACTGAAAAAAGTACAAGCACTCATGTAAATTACACAAATTCATAATACTTCACAAATACTCAAATAAGACAGTTGTAGTATAGTGGGCAACTGTTTATATACCTATCACTGTTAGAAATACCACAGTAACAGGCACCTAAAAAAAGGACCCCCAAAATAAACTAGAAGTAGCAGCTTGAAGTTCTGCTGGAATGCTTGTCTCTCCCTCGGAAATGGTCATAGTAAAGTTGGTATCTGCCTTACAGTGCTGCCAAAGCTCACCCTCTGTCATGTCCATCTGCTATATACTGGTATAATGATCAGATGCCTGAGAATGTCAGAGAAGACACTTATCACTGAAAAATATAGAAAATATTGCTCCTCAGCATCCTTCAGGATTCAGCCCTAAAAAAGTTACAATGATCATAAATGTTGTTAAAATGAAATATGTATTTTACAAAAAAAGAAAAAAGGTAGTGTATACTGCAATGAAAGCAGGAGACAACCTGGTAACCTTCTATTATAGTTATACTTTAAAGGGCAGTAGATTAAAGCAGAGCATACGATTCTGAAATAAAATATCTGTGTTCTTTTAGCTCCACTCTCATACTATGTTAAGGAAAGATATAAAACTTTTTACTTTGAAATATTTCTGTGAAATATATAAAGGATCTGTGGAAACCTATGTAAGAGTTGTGAAGAAAACCCAGCCTGTTCAAGTCATAAAAGGCCAGTTCTATCTCCTTTGATTTGGAATTTGCTCCAGCCACTTTAAACAGAGCAATACTGAAGCCTCATTTATTCAGTCATCAGTAAAAATCTGTCACTAAACACACCAACATACAGATATAAAAAATTTAAACCCATATTTTTCCATGTGACAAGGCCAGGAAGGCATAATCAGAAATGAGGAATATGAGATCACAAGGCATTACAAATGGCCCCTCATTTTAGGTTGCAAAGCCGCAATTGCCATCATAAGGTAAACCATGAAGCTAACAACTGGCAAATCCAAGTACTTTTGAAGCCAAGTAATACCTTTAATAAATATGACAGGGCAAAAGTGTACTGCGTATGAAATATTTTTTAATTATTCAGTGTGCTTTGAATGTGTGTTTTATTAGGAGTCTTCTCCCAAGTACTGTACAAGTATGTTATTATATGTCTGACACAAAACACCCCCACCAACACTTTGTGTGTATAGTTACATCATCTCATACAAGTAAGCATAGACGTCTGTGATTTTAAACAGCACTGTATTTTTATTAAAGCTATGTCCTGACAAGAATCTAACTTAAACATTATAGTGTTGCAATAGTGATGATAGTTAGGCTTTTGACAGGCCTTCTGTTATAAGATTCACTTCCAGGTGTTTATAAACCTTGAAATACAGATTTCCTTTGTTCTGAAATTTGGAAGATAGAGCCCAGCCCAACAGAAATCGTTTGAGCAAAGTCTTTCTGGTTTTTGAGTTCTAGTCTGAATTACAGCCACAAACAAATAAATGCAGGTTTTAGGAGACTAGCCTGTGTTTCAGTAAAGCTAAAGTAGAGGGTTCTAAGTTAAATTACTATTACCATTGCTTAATGTAAGCATGCTTTCATCCTCATGATACATCTTGAAAATCAAATGTATATATTTCTGTCAATTTGTCCATGCTCTGCAGTAACAGGAAGGGAACTCATTAGAGAGACTTAATTAGTCCAAAGCTATAGTCAATGAGTTTATATTCAGTTCTGGTGCAGAGAAACACCATTTTATTTCACGTCTTGCAGTAAGTCTTACTAGATGTGAAGGAAGGTTTGAGACCTGATGCAAACCCCACAAAAATCCTATTAAAGGGAAGAGGAAGGCCTGTATAGAGTTTTCAGTGTCTTGTCAATGCTATATATAGCGAAAGAGGAGATGGAACATTGCTAGGGTACATTGCAGATGAACAGGAAATATGAGGAACTGAAAAGCTCAGCCCAAAATTCCCATTCAACAAACATGTATGACCTCCTCCATAATAAACTGATATTTTGGGAAGGGCATAGGCCTACTTTCCACATCCAGCAGAGCTCCTACATTTCTGTAAAGGATAAAGCTTTGAAATAAGGGAGACAGACAGTAAGATTCTCCTGAGAAATGCAGCTACTGCTAAAAATGAACAGAAAACCTCTTCTGGATAAAGACAACAAAGGGCATTTATCTCTAATGTTCATCACACAGAGATGTGTTCCCATTGCTGTTCTTGCTGCACATTCCATGTTGACATTACAAGTCCATTCCTGCCAACCAGGCACCTTTTTCTGCTTTCAATAAGTTAACGGCTGCTGCATATTCCATTATCATAAACTGGAAATTACTTTTCAATAGTAAAATGGTACTTTAGTCACAGAATCACAACATGCTTAAGGATCAAAGGGACCTCTCGAGACTGTCTGGTACATTCCTGCTGCTCCGGAAGAACAACCCATGGCCAGTTGCCCAGGACCATTTTTAGGCAACTTCTGAGTATCTCCAAAGATATCTCTCACCCTCCCCGGGCTGCCTATGCCAGTGCTCAGTCACCCTCCCAATGGAATTGTGTTCCTGATATTCAGAGGAAACTGCCTATCTTCCTGTTTGTACTCATTGCCTCTTGCCTGTCACTGGGAACCACTGAAAAAGAGCTTGGCTTCCTCTGCTTTAGAGCTTCTCTTCAGATATTTGTGCATGTTGATGACATCCCCTGAGTCTCTTCTCGAGGCTGACCAGTCCCAGGTCTCTGTCTCTCCTTATTTGGGATGCTCCAGTTGAAAACCATTTATTCAAGTTTTCAGTGGTCACTGAGCTTGCACAGGCATCATCCACAGAGTGACGAGGAAGCTCGATGCCCCATTCCACAGCCACCTGCACCTTTACCTCTTAGCAGCATTGATCCACTTTGTTGGGAGAGTGAAATAAAGTGGAAGGTTAGGAGTTGTACAAAATGGCCAGACATTTCCTCAACATGAGAAGCTGTTGCCTCTGTTTACTTTGCCTTCCTTCTCCTATCTAAATATATATATTGCAGTTCTTTTACCGAAAAAGCCCAGGGCATTGTGCTACAAGCAAGAAACAAAATGCCTGGTCTACAGAAGAGTGGGAAAATCATGCTTCTGGTAAGTCCTCATAACTGCCTTCCTCCTTAACCCAAAAAGTATAGTTGTTCCTTTAGCCCCTAAAAGGTAGTATAAGTGCCCCTATGAAGACATTTTCTCAGTTGCATTGGCAAGCTACAGAGTGCAAAAGACTGGATTCCTGAGCAAAACTAGGCCTACCCCACTGTAAACAGCAGCACTGTTCAGGAGTCTGGGATGGCAGAGCACAGACATGCACTTTGCAGGAGGAAGAAATGGGAATTCAAAGTTAGCAGCAGGGAAACATGGGTGGAACAACGAGTCTTGGAGCAAATCTGCGCTGGGGGGGAAACAGTCAGCCTGAAGGTCCCCTCAGTCCGTGCTGTCTGCAGTTACTATTCCCCCATCATCTCTTCCTTCTTTCCAGTCTTGCGGAGCTCAGCTAGCCAGCCTCACCAGCAGGCAGTACAAGCTGTGTGAGGGCAGGGATTTGGGCATCCCTTCCCCATGGAGAGGGACTCATCCCCACCCTTGTGGCTGGATGCAGCAGGTCGTGCTTGCTCTCTCCTCAGGCAGCAGCACTGGTCTGAGCAGCCTCTGCACACAGCCAAATTCGGAAGTTAACTGCAGACCTGTGGCTGCCCAATATCAGAGCTATTTGCTGTCCTTGTCCTTTACACAGTGTTTTGGATAAAAATCATGAAGTAAGAGAAATTCACAACACATCTGTTAATTCTAAATTTGCCCATGCAGAATAGGAATGTTTCTATATTTTTAAGGCTTTTCTACGTGAGAATACATTAGCATTGTATTAAACAGCTAAATGAAATATAGCAGGAAGTAATCAATTTTTATCATTTTTTTCCTATTTACTAATAAGAAACTGAAATTAGAACACTTTTCCATTATGCAGTGCCTGACATTTTCAGAAAGATACTTACCGCAACACATGGAAATAGAAGGTTTCAGAGGTGCAAATGAGGCAAAATGTTAATTATCTAGTCCCCTAAGTTTTAAAAATTTTAGCACCTTGTAGGACTCTTATTTGCACAAAATAAACCTTTTTCAAAAGGTGTCCTCCAGGACATTAGCTATAAACATCCCCTCTCTGCAGAGAAATGCATATAATGTAAAGGGCTTATGGCAGCTTCATTGACATCACTATTTACAACATGAAAACAAACACAGCGATACAACCAACTGATTGAAAATATTTCTATTTTTTCCATTTGTCAGTATGAATCAAGTTCACTCTCATACAGACAGCATTCTGAAGGTCTTCTGTACCCTTTATACTCTGCTATGCAACCTGCAAGTACACAGAAATTGCAGCATTTTGATTGAAAAAGAGAAAAGTCTCCAGATACTTTCTTCCAGAAATAAAAGCAGTTATGATGAAAGCAAACTTCTCAATGAAGCAATATGAACTATTGTAGATTCTCAACCTCAGTTATTAACCAAACATTTCCAGGTATTTCTTTCACAGAAAATGCCATCTAACTTGGAAAACTGTCTTTAAATCAAAATTGCAATAATGTAATTGCACTAGGAGAGCCACAGATTTTTAGAAATGCAAGGTCCTATGGAACATTTAGCTTGACCTCATGGATAGCACAGTTCATAAATGTTTGCCCAGTGATTCTTTTCTCAAACCATAACCCTTTTGGTACCAAAACATGATTTCTGATGGAGAGCAACAGGAAGTCCTTTGAAATGATAGGCAAATTACTCTTCAGTTGATCACTCTCCCTCTTACAAATTGTCATATTTCTTATCCCCCTGCATCCAGTTAACAGTGCCACATGTCCAACACACCTTGCCTGGCTGTAGAATCCCCTGATACCCGGACCTCCAGTGGAAGAGCTACAGGAACCAAGCTCCTTTCAATTCACTTTGAGGAATCATGAGGGTCTCCCTACTCTCTTTTCAGTTGCTTTAAGCTTTGAATATATTCACACTTCACACCAGTGCTGCATACAAGGATGCCATGACTTTCCCCGTGCTCAGCACTCTCCAGCCACAGGTTCTGGGAACTCCTGGATACTTCTTGCAGCACCAAGAGCTCCTGCACACTCAGTTAAATGCAGGAACCTTTCATGTTGTTTTCAGCATTACTGCTTTCCAAAATATGACTCTTCTAGCCTGCCCTTGTTTCTTGCTGTCATTAAACTGTATGAAAACTAGCATTCGGTAAGGTGGTGGTAAACAATGTAATGGGCAAAATTTTCTTGACAGGAAAGAAACAAATACCTCAATCTGTGGTAATTACATTATACAAACAGGCGTATTCAATCAAAACCTCCACAATGACAGTCACTCTGCCCAACTTCTACTTAGCAAAAACCCAGACAAACAAACCAACCAAAAATTCTTCCCTGCATATCCAAGATTTAGCTACATTTCTGGTTTTAAAATAAAATAAACTGATTGCCAGTTGGTGCAAACTAGCTACATAATAATACATAATCTGCACATACCACTGGCAATTCAGACTGCAAGTTTAAAAGTTAAAGTATTAGCTTACCTCTTCAGTGCTACAAGTCAATACAGTATTGCACAAGAAATAATAAAAAAATAACAAAATATCATAGCCAAAAATACATCTGGTAATGTGTCAAAACTAACATTATAAAACTGCAGTAATTATTATAGATTAAAACACACATATATATATTTATGTATATATGTACAAGAAATGTAATACATTTTCTCAGCCTTCTTACTACTAACATGCACCTGAGTTACTTTTTCCTTGCTCTTTGCCTTTAAAAGCAAAAGTTCTATCTTTTATTTAGGTTTTAAGTGAGTGGAGGAACAATCACATGGATACAAGTGCCGAAGCTCTGCAACCGAGTTTATCAAATGATTACGATACTCTTGCCGGAATTAGCAGCACACGGTTCCATGGGAACTCAGGAGGGCAACGACAACATACCCAGTGCCAGCTCAGCTCTGCCCGTGTCTCTGCTGCCAAACACCTCCCTGTGCTGTTCCTAAAGACCTCTGGTGGACAGTGGCAATGAGCTGCTGGCAGAGAGAAACGCCTTTGCCACCATAACTGCTTCTGTAGCCAATATTTGCTCACAGCTTTTCAACTCTACCAAGAAAAGATGCCTGAAATACACACCCACAGTGTTGTAAAAATGCATACCCAGCAACCTAGTGGCCACATGTACTGCCATATTTTCATGTACTGCCATGTATTGCATGTATTGCCACTCAGAAAATATGAAGTAGCCCATAAAAGAGAGTACACTACATTTACATGTTTTAATGAGATATTATAATACAGTCAGTTTCACAAAGAAGATAATAAAAATGTGTTTGGGATTTATTCTGATAGCATTATACCAACACCCAGGGATAATAATCGTAATGTTTTCTGCTTTTCTAGATTTTTAGCTTTGCATTTTTTTCTGTAATGATCTATTTGTTATGACATACAGTATGTGTGACAGATGTCCAATGCTGGCTGCTAAAAAGTAGCAGAGCCCTGTAGGGAAGCAGCAAAAACTTGTGCGTCAGCACAGAAAATGATGGAAGATTGATAATTACTGCTTGTGTCTCAGCTCCATTCAGCAGACTAGCATGTCCAAATTGTAATTTGGCCACAGATCCACCATTCTATTTACAATGTATTGGAATGAAAATTCCCAGTTTCAAGTAATTGATCATTACAATAGCCAAAGTGAGTGCTTTTAAAGGCAAATTCAGGGTAATTGGAAATTCTGAAGGGAAATAAGAAGTGATGTACTCTGGTCTTGTTTACCTCTGAGGAATCTGTAAAGCCAGTTACAACCCTGCACAGTGAACAAAAACCAAAGTATAGACCCAGTGCTGGCATCTAGAGCTACTCATGAATTTTCAGTCAGTGTTTTTGTAAAAAAACGCCAAACAATAGACTCCACAATTTAAAGAAAACCTTATTTTTTTCTGGGGAAAAAACCCATCTCTGATTCCAAGGAAATAAGGCTTCCTGCCTTAAATGCTTCAATTAATTCTATTTTCCACAAGAAGAGAAAGAAATAAAAAAGATGCTTTTAGACAGAAACCTGCAAATTATGTCCAAACTGCTAGACTTTGAAGGAAAAGGTGGAAAGAGTACAGAAAGGCATGGAAATGTGCCTCAGCTCTCCCCCTATGCTGTCGTTCTCATTGTCCCCATAGGTGCTGTGCAGAGCTGGGCTGCTCAGCTTGTGAGTCTGCCCTGGCAGCTCTTCACAGAGAGGTTCAGTGTCTCCTTTTACTGACTAAAGAAGGAAAAAAAGAAAAAGCAAAACAAAGAAAAAACAACAACCAAACAATTTTTCATAGGACTGATCTGCTTCTGAAAACTCTCTATAACATTTGCTAGAACTCCTGGATTCCAGGTTGCTGCAGGCAGTAACCTCTGTGATGGCCCAGCTCAAGGGCCTGCATGCCTGCAGCGTGAGGGATGCAGGGGTCTGCTGTGCACAGCGCGCTGCTGCACTGTGTCAGCCAGGGTTTAAGTGGCAGAAATAGCAGGTGGAGTTCATCTATTTCACAGTAACTGAGAATAATCACTCCATTGTTCATGGGCTTCCTCCCTCCCCCTTTCCTTTCTTCCTCGAGCAGATGGCATAAAAGAGAAGTTGGTCGGAGAAACAGCATCTCTGCAGTGGTGTGAGGATGGAGACCAGGCTTTAGGTATCATAGGCCCTGATTTAACAAGGTACTTACGCATTTGTGCGGCTTAAGTACAGGCAGCCCCCGTTGACTTCAAAAGAATGACTCACAAGGTTAAATTTATGTACATGATCAAATACCTTGCTGAAATGAGGCCATGGAAAACATCCATTTTTTAAAAAAGCTCGGATGAATTTAATTGAAGACACGCATTTCCTTTCAACATCAATTTTTTCCCTATTGTACTTCTTTTAATGACCACATAAAGTAACTGAACAATTCTGTAGAGTCTGTTTGTATATCCTCGGGAACACATAAAGTATTTTCACAGATATAGAAGTGCAGATGGAGCCTAGGAAAGGGTGTGGAATCTAGCGGCTGCACAAGATGAAACTGGACTCCTAATGTTGCTGGAGTCAGAAACGATAGGAACAGACCCTAAAGGCTGCCTGTCAATCTCAGATGCAGATGGTACTTCTTCCAACTGGCCTTCGTGTCAGTTCCTTCAGCCATTTTAGTGACAACACGGTTCCCTAGAGGGTAGATCCTGTTGCTTTGCAGCCTGGATTCATACCCAGGGCACTGTGGTCTGTACAATCTCTGCTCAAAGTAGGTTTTTTTAATGCTAATATAGTGCCTCTTCTTGCCCTATCCCAGCCCCAACCCCCCATGCAAAAAGAGATGGTCATTTTCTTTCTCATTTCAAATGTTCCAATTTATCAAAGGAATCAGCAATAATTGTCTGCAAGACTCAGTTTTGTTATGCATGCCAAAACCATATATAAAACCCTTGCTAATAAAATTTGCAGACAACACTGTAATTGGCAGCATGATTAATAACGATGACAGTGCCATCATACAGAGCAGTCTCCAAAGCCAGGCCTGTTCAATCACAACATGTACAAACACAATTACATGTTAGCGTTCCCACCTTTGCACAGTGCAGGCAAGTAACTTAGACAATGCTGTGAAAAGTTGTGACCCTGGAACTGAAAATTATTTAGGGATTACTGGACCATCAGTTTAATGTAAACTTTTAGTGCGATGCTGTAAGCAGGCAGACCCTATGCTATCTTTAGATGTATAAGCAAGGAAGCAGCAAGAAATGTAAGGATGTAATGTTCTCTTTGTGACACCAGAGAAACTAATTCTAGAATATCCACTTCCAGTATTACTGCCTACAGTTAAAAAAGGAAGCAAACAGACACAAAGTGATTATAAATAGAAATAGAAGATAAGTGGGTTAAAAAACTCTAAAACACTTAATAAAAACATCTTCTGTTTTGCTTATTACACTTGAGCTTGGGCCATGAGTAACCTAACAAGGAATAAAGGTCTGATTAAGGGACAACCTAACTTAGAGAAAACCTATACAAAAGCAAAAGCAAGGACTGTAAGTTACAGTCAAATTCAACTGAGAAACAAAGCACAATTTCTTCAGCAATTAATCTTTCACAGAAGGGAAGCTGGTTCTGCAACTTTGTCTGTTTTCAGATCAAACCTGAATGTATTTCTAGATCATAAAATTCAGTCAGAAGTAGGAGGTTCAGTACAGAGCAAATTGGGAAAAAAAACACCTATGGAGTTTGTTTTATGTAGAAGGTCAGACTGGCTGAGCTTAAGGCTTTTTCTGGGCTCAAAGTCTCCAAGAAGTACAGTTTAAGTCTGAAAAATGTCATTGTGAGGTCAGCCATTTATTGTGCTTCCATGATGTCATGGAAATTCGTTCAGTCTGCAAATAAAAATATATTCTTCCTGGCTGTCAATACTGCAAAGTCATCTTATATTCTGAAAGTCAAATTTGGGTCTTTTGTTAGAGGTATGATTGATTATCTAATCTAAAGTGTGTGTTGAAAGCATATATCAGAGAAACATCATTCTCTTCAGATTATGTCCTCATAATGCCATTTTCTGCACAAAAGTAAGTAAATGCAGTATTTGGCTCTGTACTTTGAGCCTACTTCACAGACATCATTCACCCCAGGAAAACTGGTTTTAGGAGTAAGGAGCAAGCAAAACTTGATTTTCATTCCTACAAGAGTATATCTGCCTATCAGGATGTCATGCTGCTCAGTAAGAAACTGCAGTTCTCATGTAGCTGGACTTTCACTGGAGACCTGTACATGAAAATTAATGTGCTGTGTACTTCACCAAAAGATACTGAAATGGAATGAAAGCACTGAACTATGTATTTGACTTACCTAGCATACCTATATGTAAAGTAAACTGTATAAGGTTCTGCACTTCTACTTCAGACTATTCAAAGTTGCAGATAAGCTGTCTTGTAAAAGTATTAGATTAAAATTGGACCACCCACAATAGACACATTTTTACTGTTCCTTCAACAATACACAGTTATGTCTAACAGACATAACACGATTTTAACTAGATGAGAGATCAGGGCAACACTCTAAATCTATTGATTGAGAAGAATAGGAACTGGCTGAATGTTATTACTTCATACAGCTGACCCAAGAACAACAATTTAAACACCAGGACAAAACCCTTCTGGATGCCAATGAAATTCTGTCATACTGAGGAATTTTATAGACCAATGCCAAACAATTATCCTGTGATCATGTATGCAAAGGTTCTGTCATAAAGAAAAAAACCACAACCATGTAAAATTAACCCCATCATATTACAGAAAAATAAACTTCTTTCATTATCCTTGTTACTGTTAGGACTTGTCTTTTTTTCCACAGAGGGTTAACATGACAAGAGGGAAGAATGGTAAAATATGAAACTCTTTCTATGGCTTCACCTTTCACATTCCCATATAATACAACAGCAGAAACTAACGAACTTGCTCATCTTCGAAAGCCCTTTTGCATGCTTCTTCCTTCACCCTTGACTCTGATCCTCGCACATCTTCCCTTATGTCTGTGCCAATTTTACTGGTATAATATGTGCACTTTTATTAGTTGTGTTCTGATGATTTCTACTGAGACATACTTAAAGCTCATACAAGTCAAAAACTATTTTATCACTTCTGAAGAAAACTAATAGGGCAGAGCCACTGAATGATAAGAGAGACCACTGAATTTATTTAATAATGCATGTCCATTTCACAAAAATGGCCTGTGTAATCCTTTTAAAAATAATAACCTGTTCATTTCAGACCTTGCACAATGCTTCTCTTTGTCCCTTGTAAGTCTCTCAAATGTCTTATTTTAAAGGAATATATAGTACTCCCGGAAGACATTTTCCCATTTCTATTCTCTTCAACTCCTGTGAGCCCTTGTTCTGTGTGATAAGGCAATCTCCTTCGGGATCTGAGCTGTGTAGTTTCGCACCACGAGTGACAAGGACTCAACTTGAATAACTGCTGTGCGCAGGTTGTAATTATGTCAGCTGGAGTGTTGAACAAGGGGACTGATTAATGTGAGCCCCAGCCCAGGCACAGTCCCTATCAAAACCTTCGTGCAGGCCAGCAGTGGGGATCGGTTAAAGCAGAAAGACAAAACATGCTGTATCGTCCATGATAGATGAATTGCTCCAACAGTCTTCAGGCAGATGTTCCAGGACAGTATAATATACAATTACTCTGCCTTATCACCTTCCCAGGGACAATAAAGCTTCCTCCTTCTATAGCTCATGTGAGTGAAGGCAAAATTAGTTTTACTTTTACAACACTGACTCACTTATCATGTTGCCTTGATTGTGCTTTTACAGCTAAAGAAAACATATACTGCACTCTTAAACTAAAAACAAACAAACAAAACCCACCAAAAAACTTCTGCACTCCTCACCTTTTATATAAAACCGAACTATTCCTTTGAATCTATTTTGCATCATAGTAATACAGTCCTGAAAGGGCTAATTCAGTATGTGATTCTAGGGAATGTAACTAACTTTAGAACAACTGGACCTATTCATAAGCTTAACGTTATATGTACATATATGAAAGGACCTTAGTGATTCAAGCCAGAATACATAGATAATAAAAAATACACAGGTTTGGTGCAAAAGATGCCTATGTGAATAACATGCCCTTGGTGACTATTTTAACTTAGCACTCATTCTAAAAATGCTACAGCAGTCTTGTAAAACAATTCTTTGAGAAGTCATTAATCCACATGCCTCTTTAAAGGCCACGAGAGTTTACTACAACTATTATAAATAATCCATGTATTTTCCAAAAAGTAAACATAAATTAAGTAAATAATAGAAATTTAGGAAGAAATCTATTTATCTATCTATCTGGATTTGTTTCCTTTTTGTTATCGGAGGTATACAGTTTGGGCTTTTTTGCTGCAGAGATGGAAATAGTCTATATGTTTCAGTAAGTTTGCAGAACAGCAGCTTACTAACATGAGGTGAATAACAAGAGAAGAATATAGCTCATAATATCCTGATATCCTTCCTTTCTAAGTACTGGATGGGTATAGATAAAGAAGCTGTGCTTTAAAGAAGAGAGTCTAAATAGTTCTACTTGCATGCCAAGATGCATTGCTTTCAGTACTACCCCTTCTTCAGCTATATAACAATGACAAGATCTCCAAAAACAGAACAAAAAAATGGTGCTGAGAAATGCATTTAGTGAGACACATATTTGAAGGTCAGGTTTAAAAACAAAACCAGACTAAACCAGCCAAGGCTGATTCTAATGGCAGTTAAGAGTGCACATATATTTGAAAAATTCTATTTATATGCATTTAATTTTCACGAAAGGTATTGGACTACTAGTCCATAAAAGAGAGGTAAGATTTTCTAAGGAGAATGGGAATTTCTATGGGAATTAGGCACTGATACTGCACTTCAACTTGAATGCAGACTCTCAGCTGTTATACCTTCTTTGAGGTTTTAGTCATTAAACAATATCACAGTCCTGGCAACAATAAGGCTTCACCACAACAGTCCAGGCTTTCCTGCACTCCTCTGGTGAAATGCAATCCTACGTTTATGAATCAAAAAGTAGCTCCAAGAAAGCTGGTACGTTCTCACTGCACAGCATATTGACCTGAGAGGAAAGTACGACAGGATGATGATACGCTACTCACTGCACAGAGAAACAACAAAGGAAATGGTCTTGGCCTCAGAAAAATTATAATCTAAGTATTGAGAAGGATGTGGTAATCAGAAAATAGGCAAAAATAGTAGTGAAAGGTTTGGGAGACAGTATTAGTAAAACGGGGTAGAAAGATTTCATTTATGTGCACTGCTGGGCATGGCAGTACTAGATGGCAACCTAGTCTGTCCTCCATAACCATTCAAATTCTCAATGCAATTAGTGGTATAATAAAGAACTGATGTAGTCCTCAACATTTGCATAAATTAGGTATCTACTGTTTCTAACGAAAGTGTAGGTCACCAATACAAGAGGTCAGAAGCTCTAATCTGCTCTGGAAAAGGAAACAATGTTGCTCCTAACTTCCTAGAAATTATACCACTATTCTAGGTAGTAGAACTCCCAAATTTAGGGCTTCCCTTATCTTGAGGAAGGCTGAATTCTGTTCTCTGTCCCAGGAAAGTATATTAGCTGACATAAAATATCATGCATCAATATTTTCTTATTGAAACTTTTCCATTAGACAGCAAGGAACTGCCAAAAGTAGATCTAACCCCTGCTTTCAGAAATGCTCTTCTGTTTTCAGTTATGTTCCCCATACAACTTTCCTAGAAAATCCAAACAACAGGCTCCTAACCCCCTGTCCTGTGCCCTTTCAGCTGAGAATCCTAAACAATAACTAGAATGAGGCTGCAGACAGCAGTTCATTATGAACTAAATGAATCCTGACTTGTCTAACATTCAGGCCTCTAACACATGCCCAAAAACACAGGAATAGGGGCCTGTTTTCCTAAAAAGTGTACCAAAAGTCGTGAAGCAGACATAGCCATTTCCCCAGGACAGAGACTTCTGAGCATGCCTCAGTGATTTCACTCAGTTGTGCAAGAACTCACAAACTCAAGTAGAGACAGAACCGAAAAAGAGAAACTCCAAAAGGAGTAGATGTTTCTGGATTTAGATGTCTTTTGGCAAGATTTAGGAGAATGGGATCCTCACTGCAAATTAAGTAGAAAGTAGAAATAACTGTGTTCTCAATCCCACAACTTACTTGCCTAGTTGAACTTTTTTAGTGTTTAGAATACAAAGCCTTGTGGAAGGTGCTGCCAACTCCCTGGCTTTCCACTTCTCTCCTTCCTAAGAAACAAGTACCTTCATGACAGGTGTGAATTGCTGCTTCATTGAGGACATGGAGGTGATGTTATTGACATGGAGGGGATGTTATTAACATCAGTGGAGCCGGGATTTTATCCACTGTCTTTGATTTTGTTTTATAGTATTGACCCTGTGACAGTACACACTTTCCAGCCAGTGAGAGCTGAGTCCCAACTGAGCTATGGAACAGAGATACTTAGATGGAGAAGGGCTTAGTTATAATCCTTCCTGTTACAGTACTCCTGCCATGCTGCTGGTGAACTGAAACTAAAAATGGGCACTTCAGAGCAGGGAAAAAAAAAAAAAAAGAAGATTCTCCTGATGTTGTTTTGTAGACTTTTGAGGGAAAAGACATCCAAACAAAGGAGGAAGCCAGGAACAGATGCAGGCAGACAAGAACTCAGCAAACAAATGCTGTATTTGCCTTTTGGAATCCAGTTCTGCAATGCAGAGCACCAACAGAGCTACCATCGCCCAATACTGCGTACTCATCTCTCACCTCTTGCATCACCACCAGGAAACACAAAGCCATTCCCAAAAGCTGTACTTGCTGGCCTTGTCCAGGCTGACAGCCTGACCTGATTTTCCTGCATTTATTTAAAACAGACACCTGCTTTGCCCTCACAAGGGCTCACATTTAGGACTTCCCTCTCTGGTCTGACACAAATGAACAAACCCGGTACAAAATCCTTTATCTTCGAAACATTTCTTCTACTTGAAAGTATTTTTACTGCTCTTCAAAATGACTGTATTTCAGCATGCAAAAATCAATCAGCTAAATACCACATGACTGTGCTATAATTTATTAGTGCTGATCAAAATCTTAAAGACTAGTAATTAAAATTCAAATTAAAATGTGATGAAAGTCACATTTAGTCACCTAAATGAAGAGGCTGAATTTCAAATAGGCACAGAGCCACTGGACCCCATGTGAGATGAGAATTCGTGGATGCTCAGTAGCACTAATAACATGTAAAAAGAACTTAGCATTTCTTCAAACTTTGTTTCTTTTCCTGAAGTAAATACATCTATATAGACCTACGAATATGTCAGTTCATCAGTGGATGACTTATAGAAAGCAGAAAAAGTGCCCAAAAAAGCACTTGTGGAATAATGCCATAGTGGGAAGCTTCTTCCTATTCACTAAAAAAAGTCACTGGTCTCAATCGCCTGGGTATAAGTCTTTTTCAAATAATCTTTTTGTTACAGAAAAACACAGATTTTGGGGGTCTCTTCTTTATCCTTTGAAAAATACCTTCTAAATTTTACCTTTTAAAAGGACCTATCCTGACAACTTGCAACAAATGGTTAATTTGGGACTCAATACTTTGACACATGAGCATTGTAGCAACTGAAGCATAATTTCTTATGCATTCGTGCCCTGTTCAGCAAATCTCCAAATGCATCAATACAGCAACAACTGCTCCCCAACGTGTTTCTTCAGGATACCCCCATCCGAGAAAAAGCAGTTGTTCTAGGTGCTGAGGCTAGATTACAAGAGAAGAATGCATGACAGCTGAACTTTGCCTGACTGGTCCTCCCTGATTTTTTTCACTCCTCTCCTCATCCACCTCTTTCAGGAAACATGAACTTAATTTATCTCAGCAGCTACTACAGGGTGTCAGTTTTCATCAAAACTGGCCAACAGCTTAAAAAGTTATTAAAGAAACAGGTGAAAGATGGATGAATGGGCTGGCGCAAATCTCAGAATAAGTTAGGCACAAAAGGCTAAAAAACAATCCTCATCAACTGACTTATAAAAATTGCCTACCTGAACTAAAGATACATCTTTTTTCCTGAAACAAAACCAAATTACTAATGGCTTATGTGTTAAAATACCCACAGAAGAGTTCTCCAAAATTTGCTAATGGAAATGGTTCTCTGTACTTTAAAAAGAGCTTGTTAAGAAAACCATATCTGAAATACCACATTTTCTAATGAAACATCATCAGAACTTAAGAATTGATTTTAATAATCACAATACCTTCTGCAACTCCAAAATGGTTCTAAGTATTGTTTGCCCTACAGATTGTGGATGCAAAATTATAACAGAAATGTTTTCAGGAATGAGAAGGCATTCCACTTGGGATTTGCAGCAGAATAAATGATATCTTAGACTACAGTTGTTAGAGAGAATCCATAAACATCTTGAACAGGGACTGAAGAAGCATGCACAGACGTTACAAACATAAAACAATAAATACTATATATTAAGGGGTATTAGCAATATCACAATGAACCCACAGGATGATGTTCATGCAGTTTATTATGTCACTATAACCACTACATGTATTTACAGGATTATAACACAAATAATTTTAGAGTATTATGAAATGCAGAGTTTCTAGTTGTGTGTCTTTTAAATTATAACTAAATTATTTAAATGATTACTAAAAATATAAAAAGATATCAGTGCTGAAGAACACCAGGAGAAGTATTACTTTAAAGCATTATCTAAAAACATGTATACATGGGTATGGACCTATATTCTAGGAACTACAGTGAGCTGGGCAGTTTGCTTAAGTGGAAGGGAAAAAAAACTCGGAGAAAAAACTGTGCATTTACAGAAGGAGGTGGGAAAACATCAAGGGATGTCTCCAAACCCCTGGCCCATGGGGGTGGGAGAAAGAAGAACAGTGTTGCATTAGCTTGTTCCTCACAGCACATTAAGCCTCAGCATATCTAACTTGTTGAGGAGACGATGAGGAGTTCTGTACAGACCTCGTCTTTTCTCTAAAGACAGAAAATAAGGAGTAGCTTTGGCCCAAGGCATCCAAAAATGCAGAACAACCTTTTGTTCATATATATTTTCTGCCCTAAATTCCTCTTCTATTATTGAAAGAACACATTTTAAAATACATTCAAAAAAAAAAAGAGAAAGGTAACACCGAAGCAGCACCCCATCACTTGTAATAACAAAACTGAGTGCTTTATATGCTGGCTATTCCCTAAGAAATCCCAGCTACATCTACAGCTCTTATTCAGACCTAAACAGGCATAGTAAAACCACAAAGATCATCTCAACCAGGGACAAAATAGCTGTCATAAGCAACTTAATAAGTTACAACAGGACAACAGGCTCCTCTCCAGATCATCTGTTTGTAAGTAAAGCCTCAAGGGAAATACGGATCCCTGATCCATGACTTACGAGAATAAAGCAGATTATCATACAACAGAGACTGCAAAATGGTTTTAGGGAAGGTGAGCTGTTGTGTACCGAATAGCCTGTCTTCCTTACGCCACATTTTGCTATGGAGGATGCACCACCTTCTCCCAGCAGCACAGGAAGGAGAAAAGGCAACAATGCAAACCTTGAGACAAGCTCTCCCTCTTACTGGCCAACATTAAGCAGCAGCTTTGAACCCACAGGCTGTGAAGCAACATCCTCAGAACTGTGAGTTCCCAAATCTCTGATGCCTCTCTCTCCAAAGCAGAGAGCTGAGGTTCTCTGAGGCCAGGAGCACTTCCAAACCCCAGGTGTTTATGCTGCTCCAGAGCCTCAGTCCCACCATATCATGTTGTGGTGCCTGGAAAACACCCTCCAGCCACACTGCAGAGGTGCCAGCCCGGTGCTTCGAGCCCACGCTTCCACTCCAGAGGTGGGGAACCTTGTAGTGGTGACAGAGACTTTAGTACCTGAGTTCCCAAAGTGTCCCAACATACCACTCCAGCAGCATGTGGGCAGAAGCTGGTACAGAGACAAGGGCAACTGCTGGAACACACAAGGAATTTTATTTAACTTTAAGAAATCAGGAATTTCTAAGAATGCCATATTTATCTGAAATATATAATTTATAATTTATATTTATTGGTCACTATTCCTAATGCATTAAAAGTACCTAAGTAGCAAGTTTTTCTCAAATACAAAAGCTCTTTTCTTTTCTTTTCTTTCCTTCTTTCACTTGCTATTCAGCAATTCTTTCCTTTATCTTATTTTCATCAGACTTTAAACAAAAAAATACCTTTTCCTTTCTTCCCCTTGCACTAGACTATACTTTTTTCTGGAACCACTTCAAAACAGAATTTGTTTTCTGCCACTTCCCAAGACTTTATTCTGTTTTGTATGTCACATGTGAAGGAGGAAGAGGGAAAGTTGTCACAAAGAGAGCATTAATACAGAAACTTTTTTCAGGGTAGTAGCCATATAGCCTGGAGGATAAACCCCACATAACACAACAGGCTCATGTCTATCAATTTCATCTTGAAAGCCTGTAACACTAGCAAAATATTTTCAGATTGCTAACTACTGCCATGTAGTCAGATGGTAGATAACAACAACAACAACAACA
>VYZT01058105.1:0-17964 GCA_013400735.1 Pomatostomus ruficeps | reverse complement strand
ATCCCAGCCAAACCCAGGACAGTCTTCTTGTCAGAAGGTAGGGAGAGAAACCATCCTAGCATAGGTCTCAGTAGAGCTACAGAATTCTTCCTGACCTTTGGGAACTTTCTTGGCTTAGAGAATGGTGCTTAATCTATGTAAAATTGACTTATAGTTGATTCTCTCTTTCTAAAGAATTTGGTTTGAAGAAAATGTGAATTGGAAAGCACAGAACAAAATAGCTGTCTTTATCTTATGCCTTTCATGTGGTGCTAATTTAAAATGCTGCTCTGCTGAATCATATTTATACCTTCAAAATATTATGTAGCAAGATTGGCAGAATTTTGGCTGAAAGCCTAATACATAGCAAGTGAAAGGTGTCCTTCCTTTTATACTGAAACTTAATGTCCCCTTATAGAAGTTTGTATGCATTAAGATGAGAAATACATAAGTATTTGGGAGTCTGAAAATTCACAGCAATGTTGGTTTTCCATTTACTCCTCTTAGTGTGTGAAGCTGTTGTGTAAATATAGCACTTTTCTTCATAATTCTGTACCAATTTCTTACAGGAACCTTTAGCTCCTCAGATGTGAGTTCCTTATAATGTTTTTACACTGTGGAGAAATTCTGTGCCTGTTTTGCCAACATGTAACTGCCACGTGAATATCTTAAGACTGTATAGTGTCAGATTGTAAGTCATACGGAGGTTTAAGCATGGCATAGGTCTTTTGGGTTCCCCATTACATCATCTTTCTCTCCTGTGTTCCTACCTAACTTTAGTTTTGCCATGCTGAGTTTGAATGTTCGCATAAAATATAGTCTAGTATGTTATCTTTTTCCCCAAATGCTTTTTTTAAACTAACATAAACTTATAAAATAAGCATAGAGTCTGGTGAGTAAAGTACTGTTGTTTTTCAAAGTTAGAAATTGTACTTTTTCTTTTTTTCCCATGCTTTCTTACGTATAAGTTTTAATTACAATTTTGTTACTCTTGCAGTTTATTATGGGAAGAGACTTTGTTAGATGCCTTGCTAAATTTTTCTACCACACCCAAGGGACTATTTCTGCTTCACAGTACAGGTGTCATGAATGACTGTGTGAACTTTATGTTTAACAGTTTATCAAAAAAAATCCAGGTAAGCATTGCAGAGTCTGTACAGTTTACTTTTTACCGTAAAGTTTGAAATGCTAGGAAAAATTCTTTTCTTCTAAGTGCAAATTTTTTTAGACGTTGGTAGTTCATGTTGGAATCTAAATATGCTAGACAATGCTTGAAATAGAACCAAAAACTCAGATACTGTGCATTTTTAGGACAAAAAAAGTAATGCCACCCACATCCTATTGAATGTGTACAAAAACATCATATGAACGGTTTTATTTGCTCATATTGCACGTCTCAACCACAGTATTTTGTGTTTAAGTTTTTATAAGATACTTGGTAAAGATGTTTGGTTTGGAATCTGACCCTGGAAAGTCTGTAGAGGATACTATCTATGAACTGTTCAAGTCTAAACATAAAGTGGATTAAATTCTGTAAACAAGTGTAAGAAAGATCAATATTTTAGAAATCATTTGAGAGTTTCATGCCTTTTGAATAACTAACACTTCACTTTTATACTTCTTATCAACAGACAAATGAATATGAAGACTTTGGTAACAGAATCATTGTTACACAAATGGCAATAACACCCATGGCTGTGGTAGCTCTGCAGAATTCAGGTGAATTGAAGAATAATGTTCTAGTGAATAATGGCATGCTGTAGTCTTGCATTTTAGAAAAAGACGGTGAGAAAGATGTTAAAAAAAGATCAACCATGTAAAATAATTACACAATGTTAACAAAGATTCTTAAATGTCTGTTAATTTCTTCTTGATAGAAATTAATTCTCTCTAGCTTTCAAATCATTCATTAATCTTGATGCAGCATTTTAGGGTTTGTTTTTTCTTCTGATATGCAATATCTTTACTTTACTGGTTTGATTTCCAGAAATTTCCTGTATGTGTATGAAGTCATTTGTACTGTTTAAAAAGAAGTTTGCAGGTACTTCTTATTGATCTGCAGACTAGAATTAATAACTGTCGATGTCTGTAATTTACCCTTACATTTCCATGGTTGCAGACTGCTCAAAGGGTGAGGAACTGCAAAGGCCTGAATGTCATTGGTGCAGTTACACATTAGTGAGATATAAATGAGATTGTGCTATGAGAAGAATTGTCAGTTCAGACAAAGTCCTTTCAGAGTCAATCCCAGATAACCCAACTGTTACCTTATCATCAACAGTCTAGGTAGTCATTATATTAAAACTAGAATCTCATAAATAAAATAATGTCTTAAGTTGCTAAGGAAGTCCATGAGGTAGAAAAGTTGCAAATCGTCTCTCTGAGTATCTAGAAGTGGCTGGGGTTGACTGAAAGACTGTCAGAAGGGCAGGCAAATTCTGCCAGTCAAGGAAACTGATTGTTAGTTACCATTTATGCCTCTGTGATTTTTCAGAAAGCAGGGAGCAGATCTACTCAGGAGTTACCCATCTGTCCTGTTGTAAGGTTTTCAGCCAAATTGCTTCTTATGGCCCTGTTACGCCCTTTGGCATCAGTGACAAATGATACACCAAAAATAATCAGCATTGCTTTTGAACCCTGACAGCTTGTGTAATGTATGTAAAGTTTCTATGAAGCCTATAACTTACATTTGAAGATTTCAGAGTTAAATGGCTCTTTCCTCTTCTATTTAAATATTTACCATTTTAAATTTTGCCAGTTTAAATTCAGCTACTAGTGCTTCTCTTAAAGGGTTTTTTTTTTAAGTCCTTTTCATTGTGGTATGTTTTAATTTATTAATGAATTATAGAGAATCTATATTTTTAGAACCACAGAGACAATACTAGCTAAGCCTTGATCTGTTGCAGTTATTTTTAAAGAAGGTCAGAAGCTCATTTACATAGAAGATACATAAATATAATCCTGCTCTAGTGTAATAGTCCTTGGAAGCCATTGCTGCAGGTTGTAGATGGTGCATAAGCAGACTGCTCTGGAAAGGTAGTTTTGACTAAAGGATTGAGAATAGCAGGGGTAGTAACCCTAAGGCAATCTGTGTTGTGAAATTTCAGCCTTCAGTATAGACAATTTTTGCCAGTCTTAGTTAGAATTGTAGTGTAAAATGTTTTTAATATGAAACTCATGATTAGAACAAACATTTATTTCAGGCTTTATAAAGGCACTTGTAACTGAGTTATGGGCTCATTTGGAATGTGGAAAAGATGATTTGAGAATAACCCAACCCAAATCTACTGCAGTTGACCCTATTGACCAAAGCTGTCAGAAGGTGAGAAATTGTTTAATCTTATGTTTCTGTTTGGAAAGAAACAGTGGTGTGGTTCAGATAGGGTGATACATACCTTTCTGTAAGTTTTTATTGTGACTATACCTGCTTCTTGGCACATGTGTCAAAATCGGTATAATACAATAGTTAAATGATGACTAATAAAGGATTCTTGTGTTGGAGGGCAGTTCACAATGCCAAGGATTAACTACAAAATAATGAATAACAAACATGACGAAACTAAGTCTTAAATGCTGGCCATCAGTTTATGTCCACATTACTGTAATAAGATCAGGGAGTGATGTGTTTTAGAGTATTCTGTGTCTCTAGATTTTAGAATTATGTGGTAATGAAATACTTTAATTTTCAAAATTGCTTGTACAATTTGATAGATGATAGATATTTCAGACACTACTGGCCTTTTAGATTATATAGCTGCCTACCAGGGTATGCAGTTTTATTTTGGGCAGGTCTGTTTTTGTCAAGTTCAGCCTGTAAAGGAGAAGAACAAAGTTAATGTAAATGGCAAATAATTGCTAACTGTTACTTGGTTGCTCTTAACTGATTATTATTCCCTGTTGTCCATCCTTTTTTTCTTTCTCTAGTCTTTTTTGTGTCTGGTAAACTTGCTCACTTACCCAGCAGTTTTTGAGCTCCTGAGTAAACAAGATATACCAAATAAACCCGTGTATTCATTCCGTGAAGTACCCACAGATATCATTGTAAGTATTCTGAAAGAAAAACACTTCTGTGAAGACATTTCTTCCTCAGAAATTGTTATTGTTATAAAACAATAAGTTTTTATCTTATTGAAAGATTTTGAATTTCTCTGCATTTTGTATTATATACAGCATGAGGGCAGTATATACACATATCACTTCATATTAACCTAAATTTTCATTTTGAAAAATTAAGGGTAATATAAAATTTGATGTCTAATTTAAGGATCATCTTTCCTGACTTGTGTTAGAATTGTGTTTTTTCATGGAAAAAAAAAGTAACATACATAAACATGTTTATATATGCATACAATTACATACTAAAAATGCTGGAAAATATATATACTTGTATTTTATATAGTATTGCTCTATCACACTATCTGTGGATTTAAACAGAATAAAAGAAAAAAAAAGAAAACACAAAATTCCCATACCTCAGGCTTTTTTTTAATAGCATACATGATTCACACTAAGAAAAAATCAGTAATTGGAAAGCTACTGATTAAGATATTCTTCAGAAAAATAGCTTCACCATTTCTGTATTTAATATTATTTTGTATTCAGTCATCCAACTGCAGTCCATTACAACTTTTTTCTCATCTACAAAGTACAAACAAGTAATTTGTGACCTTGTGTGGCAGTTAAAATCAGATTTTTTTTCTAATGAGTTAGCATTTTAAATTGCTGTTATGTTGGAGTGTTTGTTTAGCAGAGGCTCTGGATTGGTGAGAGTTTAAGTTGTTTAGGCAGAGTTTATCATAATAGTGTGTTATGTTTGGAAGGGGTTTTTGAGTTCTTATTTGCAATGCTGTTTTGATGATTTCAGGAGGATATTGCATGATAAATTTCATTTTTCCAATCTACTCAATGCTAGTGTGTTCACTGATGGATAGCTTTGTTCAGTTACCAAGTTTTTTAAGGCACTGGGAGCAAAGAAGATAGATGTATGCTGAAGATAATAAATATTTGAGAGCATTCAAATTGTTGTAGATCTCAAGAATGATTTTTGTAACTTTTGAAAGCCAGTGTTGTTTTAGCCTTTGAGGCATTTTATTATTTTTATTAAATTCTCCAGGTTTCTAGAAATGTCAATACTAACACCATTATTCAAGGTTCCCTGAGGAGATAAAGATGTTTTGGATGAGGCTGATCTCACTTAACTGCTGTGCAGCAGTGGGTTTTGTAAGCCCAGACATCCAGGATTGGATAGAGATATGTCTAGCTATGTAAGATAGGCATCCAAGATTATGTAGTTAACAGAAAGGAAATAGTCAGGTCCTCTAACATTAATTTGACATATAATGGCTGAGTCTAAGTACTCAGTAAACTTCTGAAGCTAAGCAGAGATACAGGTTTGTTATAACCACATTTTTGGGCAGTGATTGCAGAAAGCAAAAGATAAAACATTTTGACCAGGTAAAACTATAGAAAGGAAAGTAAAAGCAATTTCTGTGCCACTAGAAGATTTGATTGGAAGACCTAACTACTTTGTGTGCCTTATTTTTTCTCTATTTCTGAATCGTGTCACATTGCCACAGAATCTGACTTGTTTATGCTAAACTATATTTGCTAATGCACAGAACTTAATCATTTTTTTATACCTGTTGGGGAAGATAGGATAGGAAAACTGTATAGATATGATTACCTGGCAAAAACTATAAGTGAGATTGAAATGAAAACAAGCTTTGAGTTACCCNCAGAAGATGATTTATTGTATTGTAAATGGGCACGACCCTCATTCTGCAATCTATGTTCTGGATTCTACTCTCCTCACTCTTCTTCCTTACTTCTCCACCCTCTCGTCTCTCTCTCTTGCCTGCTCTCAGACTTCTCTGACCTGCATGGAGCTGCGTCCGGCAGCTCCTGGCAAGTCTTTCTTTCCCCACGCCTTCTGCAATAAACCTAATGATCTAAAACCCAAACATAGAGATCTCCGTCGCCATTTGTCCTGACCGTCCACAACCGAAAACAAGAATTCCACATATACCTTTTATTTCTTGAATACCCGGGATTTAAAAATTTTTGCCTCCTTTGTATTTTTGTCTGACTATCTGCATCCTTGACTGAACAGATTATCAGTTGAGTTTTTAGTGCTTTTAATTGTAGATTAATCAGGTTGTTATTTTGTGCCCTTAAGAAAATTTTTCTTAATACATGCAAGATTTCTCTTTATTGTGTTTGGCATGTAAAATTATTTTAGAAAATGGAACACATACATGAGGGTTTTGCTTCCCCTCTTTGAGCGTTTCTGCAGTATATTTAATCAGGGGAATCTAGTTTGGAAGGTACCCTCTAGATCTGTTGCTTTGAAAGACATTAAAACAGGTGATTTTCTTTTTATTCAGTGATTCTGGAGAATATTAGATGGTTTGTCTAAAGTATTCAAAGTAGTTTACATCTGACCTGTAATATTTAAGCTATGCTCTGTAGCTGAGCAGTGCAGATCTGCATATTTTTTTGATGGGATCTTGTGTTAGACATTGTTCATTATCTTCCTCCCTAAAATCCCTAAACAGAGCTTGGTCTCCTTTCTCAGTAGTCTTCTCACCATGCCTGCTCTTTGTACTCTTTTGGAGCTCCAAGCTTTGATTTATAAATGAGAGAAGGAGGTTGTTGCCAGAGAAATATCCCTTAGCATTTAACTCTTTCTATGTACAAATATCTAAAAAATCTTAAATCTCAAACAAATCAATTGCTTACATTATCAATTTTATGAACAGCTTTAAGGTCCAAGTTGATTTTTTAAACTGAGAATTTTATTGTGAATATACTATATGGAAAAAGCTGTCTTCCCACAACCCCAAAAATCTAATAGGAAAAATATGCTCTCACTGCATTTTAAATAAGAATGCATTTTATGAACAGAGTTTACTTTGAAAAGTTCTAGACATTTTTTCTACTGCTGTGGGTTTTACTCGTGATTTTTTACTTTTCTCTTTTGAAAACCAGAGCTTTTGTTGGTTGCATGAAAGTCTGGGTCTTAACTTTCCCCTCATATCTTACTGAAATGACCCATTGATCTAACTAGGTGAACAATAACTCCCTCTGCTGTCTCTGAAACTGTACTTCTTAAATGTGGAGAAAATAAAACTTTGTATTTAATCTAGATTAAATAAAGCTCATAAGGATTTTGTGATCTGTTTCTTCTGACTATAGCACAGCAGTCTTGTTTCTGAGATTATAACATCACTGAATGTTTTTGTTCATTCCTTAGTTTTTTTAATGAAATGATTTCTTCAGAAGCAGTTTGCATATGCAGTGAACCAGAGGGGAAGATAAGTAGGTTGTATTTGTGGGGAGTAGCCATAGGTCATTGTCAGTTACATGAGATGCTCTAGGATGAAAGGTGTAAGCCTCAACGTCTGAGCCAAGCCTTGCTAAACTGAGAATAAATGGCTGTGTCTTGAAGCATATAGTACTAAACAGTGTGAGAAAGGGTTATTATACTAAAGAATTTGCTGTTCTCTTCATTGAAATAGACATGTACACATTTCAAACATACAAAAAACAGTTTAACATTTTTTTTGTGGTTTAATACTGAAGAAGAACTAGGGTAGTTAATATCCAAGGATCTTTTTGTATGTATATATTTATTAACAGATTTTTTTTCCTAACCTTCTACATGGTTTCTTTTTGCCATTGACTTTTGTGTGGAAAACACCTCTTGCTACAGAAATAATTTCAGTGTGTGTTTTAATAATAGCTTTCATTCAGTAGTAAATATCCCTATGAAAGTATGATGTACATAAATTATAAAGGCATACATGGTTTTCTACATTTCTCTTCTTTTGGCAGGATATCATTGACAGGCTTATAATTTTGAACTCAGAAGCTAAAATTCGTTCCTTATTCAATTATGAACAATCCCATATATTTGGTCTGAGGTAAGATGTGCTTTTTTATTCTCTGGTCACATTAACTGAATAGGATATAACATGCTTGGATGTGTTACTTCTGACAAGATAACATTGTTTGGGTTTTATTATGTATGAAGGTGAAATTCCCCCCTTTTTTAGCATAAGCAGATTAAATGAAAAATGGCCTACAAAATGTGAACAGTGATAAATCTAATCTTATTATCTGTAAATGGATATATTGTAATATGAGAAGCAGTGATAGAAATTGCATGTTATTTTTGCCTACTTGACTGTAAAAAACAAGCTGTACATCCACTGTAGTGCAAAAAACAAAAATCACACCAAAATACTAAAATAAATTATTTTTACAATGTTTAAGTCAGTTTGGTTTATAGTCTTCCTGTACTTAAAACTGTTTTTTAAAGTATTTGTTTAATTATCACCAATGTCACAAAAACTTAGTTTGAGGAGAGTAGCATTTGATTCCAAATATTTCTAGAACCTGAAGGTCACTTAAAAGATGCTCACACTGTCATGTTTTGTAATATTCAGTGCTGTATAATTTTAACGTAGAAATTAGTTTCTACATTTTTATTCTGTTTTTCAAGGATTAATATATAAATCCTTGAATTCACATTTTTATTATGAACTTAGTGCAATTGAAAGAAAAGATTATTGTACTTCATTATATGGAAAACTTTGATAACCTTGTTTGAACAAGATATAGCCCAATTGATTAAGTTCTGAAGCATTAGCTTTTTGCAGCCATATTTGTACTTTGATATCACAGTAAAATTTTTTCATACTGTGTATGAATAACCATAAGATACATTATCATTTGTTGATAAGGATGAGCATGGAGGAGATGAACAATGGCAGAGATTGGGGTTGGGAGATACATGATTTTGACATATAAGTCAGAAGTTTTAAATGCTGCTTTGGAGGAAATCACTAGTTTATATAGGAAGGAGAAGTCTTAGGATGAAATTTCAAAAATAAAATATTGTTCTTTGTTTAGGCTTAGACTGACTCTCTAGAAAACTTAACAGAGCTTTCATTGATTCAGTTAGGATCAAGAGAAAATTAGATGTTTTACAGTTTAAAATAAAGGATGGTTGGACACTGGAATAGGCTCCCCAGGGAAGTGGTCACAGCACCAAGCCTGACAGTTGAAAAAAACATTTGGACAATGCTCTCAGCGTATGGTGTGATTCTTGGAGTGTTCTGTGCAGGGACAGGAGGTGAACTTGATCCTGATGGGTCCCTTCTAATGCAGGATTTACAGTATTAAGACTTACAGTATTAATACTTGCAAGAAACTGTAGCCTATATTATCTGAATGTGAGAAGTGTACAGTTCATTTAAAGTTCTGTGATCTTTCCTGTAAATGGTACTGACTACAGACATCCATATTCTGTAAAATGAACCTTGCCTTGTGTAGTTGGTTTGCTCCTCGACCAAATTCCATCAAGAGTTCTAAGTTCAGCAGCTGTTAGACCAAATAATATTAGATGCTTACCAGATCTGAAAATTTAGAAATCAGAGCAAAAGAACTACATTTCTCTTTGCTGTTATGTAGGAATAAAATACTTAGGTGTATGTAATAATTGCACCATTGTTTGTGATAATTGCAGCATTGAAAAACAGTATGATTTTGTGAAGCCTCTGTCTCGAAAGATTTCTGCTAGACTTGATACCAGTAGTACAGCCAAATCCACATTCTTTTAATTGTTCACAGATCTACCCAGCCATGCACTCTATATTTATACGTGTGGCTCACCCAGAGCTGAGTGCTGAACTTCAAATCTGTTTAACTTACAGGTTATACTATAAGGTCCTGCTTTTATTGTGTGTCGTGGTTTTGATCCTGGCTAAGTGCCAGGCACCCACGGCAGCCACTCACTCGTTCCCTCCCCTGCCACAGCTGGGCAGATGAGGGAAGGAGAGGGGAAAAAAAAAAATCAAGGGAATTAACTCAGAGGTCTATGAGTTGAGATAAGGAACCGGGAGAAAACGCTCCAAGGACAAACCAGGCTCAGCTTAAAAGTTGCAAAAGTGAAAATTTATTACTACCTGAGTTAGAAGGAGGATATGAGAAATAAACTAAACCTTTAAAAGACACCCTTCTTTCCACTCCCCACCCCTCCCTCCCTCCCACCAACAGTGCAAGGGGGGCAGGGTGTGGGGGTTCAGGTCAGTCCGTTTCCAAGATCTTCTTCCCCTGCTTAGGGAGAGGAGTTTTTTCCTCTGCTTTGGCCATGGGGTCCCTCCCACGAAAGACAGTTCTCTTTGAACCTCTGTGGCGTGGTTTTTCTTGTCCACGGAATGCAGTCCTCCAAGGACAAACTGCTCCAGCATGGAAGCAAGGGGCCCCTCTCTCTCCAACCGGGTCTCCCACCTGGACTGCAGTTTCCTCCGACATCCACCCGCTTCAGCGTGGTCACCTCCTTCACAAACTGCGGGACTTTTATCTCAGTCTCTGTCTCTCACTGGGCTGCACCTGCTACGGCTTCTCTGGCATCTACGGCTCCTGCGGCTTCTTCCATGGCTGCTGCGGCTGCTGCGGCTTCCGACATCTCCCGCTCCAATGTTGGCACCTCACCCACGGACTGCAGGTGGCTCTGCATCCCTAATGGACCCCATGGACTGCAGGGGGGACACCCTGCCTCACCATGGGCTCACCACGGCCTGCAGAGGAATCTCAGCTCCAGAGCCTGGGGCACCTCCTCTCCCTCCTTTCCACTGACCTTGGTGCCTCCATGTTGTTTTCCCTCACATGTTCTCACATCCTCCTTCTCTAACTAAAAGCAGCTGCGTGTGTGTGTGCATTTTGTTTTGATTTTTTTCCTTAAATATGTCATCACAGAGGCGTAACTAACCTTTCTAATTGGCCCAAACATGGCCAGTGACATGTCCATCATCTTCAGAGCCATCTGAGATTGGCTCTGCTGGAAATGGTGAAGAACTCCAGAAACTTCTCACAGGAGCCATCTTTATGGCCCCCTCCCTTCTACTAAAACCACAACATTGTGGAAAACAGTTACACATTTACTAACTTGAACATTAAACAACTTCTGCAATTTAGAACTACATTTTCCTTCATATGTATACGGAGCTTCAGTGTCTTAAATTATTTTGGTTATTAGCTGTGTAATTGCATATAAAACTTAAACTAAATAGGTATTTCCACAGTCTCCTTAATCCAAAATTTGCAGGTGTATATATTTATGTTTGTAGTGTTATTATTGCATTCTCTGGTGGATAATTTTCTTCATTTTAAATAAGTATGAATTCTGAGTTATAATTTTGAAGGACAGCCTAGTAGAGGTTCTGCTGTCAACTTTCCTTTTCAAGCTTAACCACTCTGTAAAGTGGTGTGCATGCAGTAGAAATCAAAGGGAAAACATAGGGAAGCTAGATATGGTGTGCATAGCCAATATCTCTTAGTCTTTAAAGAATACTCCCTGTGGTGTGTTCATATAGATTAGGGCCTGTGTGATTAAGGGTGAAAAATACTCAGTTGAACAGCAAGTTGTAGCTAATTTCAAATCTGTGATTTCTTTGGTTTTGTTTGTTTGTTTGTTTGTGGGGTTTTGTTTGTTGTTTTTTGGTGTGTGTTTGTTTTATGGTGTTTGTTTGTTTATTTGTTGTTTTTAAGTTCTTGGAAGTATCTTGGCCTAGGATGATTCTTCAGTAGTTTCACAGACAGTGATCTGATATTCCATTAATTGCATTAATGGTATTCCATTGTGTGTTTCTGACAAGATTTATTCACTTGAAGGTCCTTTAAAGCTAACTGGGGAAAAAAAAGTGTTATTATCATTATTATTTATTTATTAAAAGGAAACCTTAGGCAAAAAATGGGAGATAGGAATAGAAACGTGCAAGTGTATAGACAGTTCCTCATTTGTGTACAGAGAGATTTTCAAACTGTCAGTTCAGCTTTCAACTTCAAAGCAGATTTACACTTATTTAGAATTGAGGTGTTTCCCAGTTGGCCAATATCAGTTGATAAAAGAACACTGAAGGCTGTCTCAGCCACTCTTTTCTACAGGCTGAAAATCTGGATGCACAGAAAGTAATTCAGGAATTCTCAGTGGTCGTTCTGTTTTAGGAGGTTATGAACTTGCCATCAAGAGCACAAATCCTAGAGAAACGAAATTCAAAGCAGTAACTAAATCAGTATTTTTTTAACATACTAAACACAAGGTATTTTCTTAATTTAATGATCAGCTTTATTTCTCTGATACCAGGATACCCATCAATCTGA
The DNA here is from genome assembly GCA_013400735.1 of Pomatostomus ruficeps. Taxonomy (NCBI): domain Eukaryota; kingdom Metazoa; phylum Chordata; class Aves; order Passeriformes; family Timaliidae; genus Pomatostomus; species Pomatostomus ruficeps. The sequence goes on along the minus strand of VYZT01058105.1, from coordinate 5,820 downwards.
TTTGAAAAGATACTGCATATGAGAAATAACAGTTTTCTTAAAATGTGACACTGGAAGTCTTCACCACCTCCCTTTTAAAACCAAGCTTTTGAATCTTTGTAACTTACATTAATAAAGGAATCTTTCAGATTGATGATATTATATGTTATCAAGGCAACTTGTCTAGTGTTTCAGTACAGTAAATACAGTCATGAGTTTTGAGTTTTTAGAGCCTGCCAAGAAAATACATGCATAATATATATATTTTCAAAGTCTTGGCCTAAAGCACTATTCAGGCATTTACATATTGCTGTTCTCTTTATTCAGAATAATAGTTTTCTGTGAATGTTAATGACACTGTTTTGTTAGCTGGATTAAAGTGTGGCAGAGTAAAAATTTGTACCTTTGATAATCAGGTTCCTGTCTCTAAACAGTATCAGTACCCCAAAATAAATTTGAAGATACTCCATTAGTGTTGACTTGAATGAAAAAGAGGAGAAACAACACTACTGGAATATGCATAGACTGTGGTCAGTGGGAGGGGATAAGAGTTGGTTTACAGGCAGTTTTGCAAAAGAGTCCCTTTACTTAATAGAGTACTTCTATAACACACTATTCCTGTAATCTTTTTTTTTTTTTTTTTTTTTTTTTGTGGATATATGATAATATGAAGATAAGAGGCATCTGTATACTTTAAAGAGGAAAACTAGAGCCTTTCTTTCTTTGGCTATCTTATTTTTTCCCCAGTGGCTTATTTAGACCATAAGTCAATAAAACTCCTAAATACTGTGAAGTCAAAAGATCTTTTGTATGTACGTTCTGAATCAGAAGAACCTTTGTTAGCTCCACACTTTGTTCACTGAGATGTCTCCTACAAGTGGGCATCAAGTGACGAGGAGAGCACTCTGTTAAAGCATTTAGCTTTCTGCAGGTAAATACCTGGAAAATTTTGAGGGTAAATCCTTTTCCTTCAGATAGGCAAATTGTGACTTTAATTTTAAAGACACAATGTGCTTGCCTGGCATTAGAGATATCTGAAGATAACCTATTTTGTAGAAGTGTAATTTGAACTGCAATGAAAAATAGATTTCTTTTAGGCTTCTGTAAGGCAAGGCTGAAAACCTAGTATTTATTACAATGCTCTGTGAGAAAAAGCATTTCTATTTCTGTGGAATTATAGAAAATTGTAAATATTAATCTAAGTCATATGCTCATCTGTATCAGCCTCAGGATTGTAAAGCTACTGTCTGCTGCAAATAGGAAAAGAATATTGGCTTGTTATTTTCAAGTTTGTGTAATAAATATTTTGACAGTTAGGTCACATCTTCTTTGTCATATAAAATATCATGGTAAATATGTTTTTTATTTTTAATGCTGATTTTCTTGCTTACTCAATGGGAGAGTAATGCAGAAAATGATAAAAATGCATTGTATCTATTTCTTTGCCCTAAAAAATGAGCAGAGAAAGATTTGGGAAAGAAAATTTAAATGGCTTATACTATAGTGACATCAAAATCAATCAGTGTCTTGAAATTTGCCTTAGAGCAGTACATATTAGTCAAAATTTCATCTGGAGCACTCAAGTGAAATCCAGGTGAATGAATTAAATCCTACAGGAGCTGGGGAATGAAAAAAACGTGATAGGCAAAAGATAAGTTTGTGAGTTTAGGAAATACAAGTAATAAACACCCTTGCATTCTTTTCCATTGCTTTTGTCAACTGCATTGTAAACACCCCCCTTACATATAATTGCATTTTAATAATGAGGTAGCCTCAGCATATGAAATAGGTTGTTCCTTAATTGTACTTGTATTATGTGTATTGTTGATTAAGAGGGTATGTGATTTTAATGATTGCAACACAATGATGTTTCTATTTAGTCTCTCTTTTCCTTTCTCTTTATTAAAAAACATTATGAATAGCAGAATCCGAAGGTAAGAGAGGACAGGGTCTGGATTAGCAGTGTCTACTAGTGATGGGGATTAGCACCAGGATAATCTGAGAACGCTTCCACATTATCTGTGATCATGTAGTTATACAGTTAATTCAATTTTTTGCTAATTTGTATGTTAATAGAAGTTTATTAGGTTTATTAATTTAAAAAACATTATTAATGAAATAGGAACAGTTTCTGTGATCAGATGTCACTTGTTTGTTGATTTTTTTTTTACTGTTAGCAATCACATTACATGTCATTTGAGGGTACATTGGGTGGCTAAAGTGGTGTAGGTGCTCTTTTGAAAATCTTTTCATGGGGAAAACATTGTAAGGAATACATCAGTCCCTGAGTTTTCTTCTGGGAGAAATATGACTGCCCTGAGGTAGTAGCTTCCAGTGCCCCAGGCACCAAAGAATATAACTTCTCTGTCCAGAAACTCTCATATTTTTTTCAAAACCATGCATTCCCTTCAGTGGAACAATTAGAAGCCTCAATCTTTCAGCTAGACCAAGTGCAGAGGCATCCTCTCTCTGCATTGCTAATGCCCTTTGTGTTCCAACACTGACGGAGTGGCTTTTGGCTTCTTTGGGGTTTGTTAGCCATTGTCTTTGTCTACTGGTCTGGCACTTAATAGTAACTGTCACTCACTGTTTGAATCCACATTCTCATTGAAGCTTAGCCTCTTACTCAAAGCATAATAAAGAATAAATCAAATTCTTAATGTAGGCTCTGATGTTAAATGTTCTGAGGCTGTCTCCCATGATGTTGACGCTGGAATTGTTTAATGAAAGTTTTGCTTTGAATTTCACTGTTGTACATGCTCATTTAGTGAAAAGGAGATCCTGCTACTGCAAAGAGGTTCCAGTCCTTGCTTTATGGCTCTTCAGTTTTTAATATTTATTCCTGAGAGTTAAAAAAAGCACCTTACTTTGTCCCACAGCTGACCTTTCTACAAATATCATGCTTTGTATTTTGCACTGGCCTGATTCAGCCATGCCTCTATCTATAGAAGGCAGTAACTACAAGCCAAAAGAAAATGTTTTACTAAAGACCAGTTTAGTCCTCTATTTCAACATCATGTCACTGTCTATAGCGTAGAGCATTTTGTGTTTAGTTGGCCATTTAATGCTGCATGCACGCATCTATTACTGAGATTGTAGTACAGTTTACTTTGGATGCGCTGCTTTCTTTTTTCTTTATGGTGGAAATTTCGTACTGCTTATAGCATGAAATTTTATCTTCTTTTTCTGGACTACATATGCACTGGGACTGAGTTTAGTATTTTAATAGCACCCTACATGGGTGCTGTGTTTGAATTTGTGACTAAAAGAGTATTGATAACACAGCATGTTTCCAGTGACACTGTGCAAGCAAACTGCTCAGCTACAGGGCTTTCTTTTTTATCCCCACTCTCCAACAAGTAGGCTAGGAATGTGCAAGAGATTGGGAATGAACACAGCTGGGACAGCTGACCTGCACTGAGCAGAGGAATATTTTATACCATATAACATCCCTCTCAGTAATAAAAACGGAGGGGCTTGGAGGTTGGTCTTGCCGATCTCATTGTTCGGGGACTGGCCAGGCACAGGTGGTGAGGCAGTGAGCAGCAGGGTGGGTGCTGAGTTGCTGACTGGTGTCTCCCCACTACAGACTGTTACAGCTGCTGTGTTCAAGAACAGTCTCTTGCATCTTTCACCACCAGCTGAGCATTAGCAGATATCCCTGTAATGAGGACAGAACATCAGAGTGGCTTTGGAAAGAACATATATTATGAAAGTAAGGAAGACTAGTGTACGGTGATATAGTGGGAACTGCCGAAAAATAGAATTTGCTTTACCATAATAAAGGACCTGTTTGAGAGAAATGTGGTTTGATGTTAGAAAAAAGAACAGAGGATATATTGTTTTGTGTTCTTAAAGGGAACTCATATAAAAAATACTGAGATGTTAATAAGCTATCCTCATAATACGCATTTTTAGCAACTCTGAATAAATCATGGGCAGTTTAATTATATTATTTTCAGGCAAAAAAATTTAGACAACATAAAACTTAGCAAGTTTTATTTACTAGCTGATTTATATCCCTTAAAGGACCTTTTGTTCTGTCATTATTAAAGAAGTCATGATTCCACATACGAAAACCAAGGAGATAGTCTGTGGAACAAAATACTAGTTAGAATGCCTTCTTTTAGATTAGGGATTTTTACAGTGAAGTATTAGTTGTGAAATTCTAGTTGAAGGGGTAGAATCCAGGGAGCACCTTCCAAGAAAGACGGATAGGGCATGCAATGCAGAATTCAGAACAAAATTACTTATTTCTAGAATATTTTCACAACCATGTACTTTGATATTTCTGAATTTCTTTAAAATTACTCTTCTATAAAGGACTGCCTTCAAATAATCTTTTATTTTATATGCATTGCAGTTTGTTCCTGGGAGTGGTGTATAGAATTGTATAATCAGAATTGAAAGGGAGATGGAAGATTGTGTAGTATTACTGCTCTGCTCAAAGTGGGTTCAACTACAGAACATTACTCAGGGCTGTGTCCAGTCTGGTTTAGAATATTGTCGAAGCTGGTGATCCTGCAGCATCTCTGGGCAATTTGTTCCGCTGTTTTACCACCATCACAGTATATTAAAATGGTATTTCCTGTCTTTCAATTCATGCCCATTGCATCTAGTCCTTTCACTGGGTATCACTGAGAAGAGTCAATTTTCACATTTTCCTGTTCGATATTTATACACATTGACAGCATCTCCCCTGAGGATCCTCTTCTCCAGGCTGAGCAGTCACAGTGCTCTCAGCTTTTCCCTATGTCAGATGGCCCAAGCCTTAGTCATCTTTTTGGCCTTTTGCTGGACCTGCTCCAATGCATCCATGTCATGCTGTTACTGGGGAGCCCGGAGCTCGGCCCAGTGCTCCTGGTATGACTTTATCAGTACCAACAGAGGGGCAGGGTCACCTCCCTCAAGTGACTTTTGACAGCACTCCTCTTTACACAGCCCAGGATGAGGCTGGCCTTCAAGGCTGGCTTGTGTTCAACCTACTGACCATCAGGAGCCCCAGGTCCTTGTCTGCAAAGCTGCTTTCTGACTGACTGGCCCCCAGCCTGTACTAATACATTGAGTTCTTCGCAGGTACAAGACCTTTGTCAAAATGTATCTTCCAGTTTTCAGCAGTATTCAGGTTGGGAATTCTGTCTTCTGCTTTCCGAAGAAAATTTTAAAATATATCTCAAAAAGATATGCTTTGATCTTATTGAATTATATCTGTAAAGGTTTTATACATTCTCACAAGCATGTGCTTCTTATATATGAGATATTGAGATGGGGACTCTGATCTAATTCTTATGTTCCAAATAGAATTAAAAATAAACAAAAAAGAAAAAACTCTATAGCTGTATTCAAGTATGGTAACAAATATACACACTATAAAATGTGGGGTTTTTTGTTTTTAATTGTAAACTTTAGTCTATACATTTATGACTTTGGAAGGTAATTATTGGAATATTACATTTAAGCAAATAACTTGTACTTCAATGACAGCATTTTTAAATGTATTTTTCTATATAGGTGAAAATTTCATTTCAATGCCCAAGCAGCAGCTGCTCACGCTAGATCTTGTATATTTCGTCATTTATTCTACCACTATTCCATCTACCTAATTTTATTTGTTTATGGTTGGTTGGTCTTAGTTTTTTGTTTTGTTTTTTTTTTTGCCCTGCCTTGCCTACCAGAGGAGTTGTTATAAAGCATTTTCTGCTACCACTCTTCTTCCAAGTGGTTTTTAACTGCTGGAGGCAGATCTTTGCCATTTATTGTACTTAACAGAAGAAATTATCCATCTTTATAATGGTTTTTGTGCTCTTTTCTGGATTTTTTATTCTAAATAATAATAATAAT
>VYZT01058102.1:0-12871 GCA_013400735.1 Pomatostomus ruficeps | reverse complement strand
AAAATTACATAGGATACATTATTTTAGGTTTTCAGTCATAAGACCAGTCTTAGGTGTACTTCTCACTGTGAAAAAACAAATATAATTTCATTTAATTAAAAAAGATATTTTTATACTGTATTCTTTTTCTGTAAGAACAGGAGAGTCATGCTCATAAAAATTATAATAGCCTAAACAAACAAACACACAAAAACCCCAAAACAACAACAACAAAAACAAACAAACAAACAAGTTCTGATATAGAATACACCAAGATCAAAGGAAGAAACCATCAAAGATACCGGAGCTCGGTAGCCTGCTTTGCAATGATGAACCAACCATAGAACTCATCAGATGACTGAAGTTATTAACAAAACTGAAATGACACAAATTACTTGACAGCAAGAGAAGTCAAAAGGAAAAAGTCTATACTTTTTAAACAGTATGTAGTTTTTATTTTTAAGAATTTGTGAAAATTTAGGCATGGAAGTAATAAATTATACACTAGGAGCTTTGAAAGTGTTCTGTTTTGGGTTCAGTACAGTAAGACTTCTTTACTATATCACTTAAAAAAGGCAAAACAATAATTTTGCAGCTTCTGTAATATCTCACTAGAGAGGCTACTTTCTTTTGCCTTACACTTTTCCCCTCTCCACCACAGATTATTCTCAAGGGCACAGCCTCATCTAGTGGGTAGAAATTCTTCCCTGTGAGGGTGGTGAGGCCCTGGCACAGGCTGCCCAGAGAAGCTGTGGCTGCCCCATCTCTGGAAGTGTTCAAGGTCAGGTTGGATGGGGCTTTGAGCAACCTGGTCTAGTGGAAGGTGTCCCTGCCCATGGCAGGGGGGTTGGAATGAGAGGATCTTTAAGGTCCCTTACAATCCAAGCCTGTCCATGTTTCTGTGATCACATTCCTCTTCTATGGGACTCAGCTATAAGCGCTGGGATCAAACACAGCTCTCAAGTCCAAGGAGAGTAGTTCCAGGCTCTTGAGGGGTTTAGATACCGTGTCAATGAAATATTCTCTTCAGTGATGGACAACTGAAAGGTGTAAAAAGGATTCCTCCCACATAAGAATATCAAAAGCTGTCTTTTCTTAGGAACAAAGCTTAGCCCTCCCATGAAGATGTATATAGAATGAAATTTTTTAAAACAATGTCATCCATTAGAAAAATTGCACTAAAATTAGTTAGATAATAGTATGGATGGAAGACATTCAGCAAACTTCATCCCTTAAAAACATTTCCTTGCACAGGAAGTTCCATATAATTACAGTTATGTTTTTGGAATAAAAGATACAGGATTTTGCTACTGCATAGTTATTTTTATGAAGTAACCATACTTTAAAGCTGTTTTTCAATCATTTTTTCATTTAGTGCTTCAAATTCATGCCTAAATTACAAGCAAATGAGTAATCCCAGGGAAGCTACTGGCATTCTAAAGATGTTTAAGATTAAGTATCTGTATAAACATCTTACTCACTGAGACCCCAAAGGTGAAATATAAAGAATTACTTCAGAGTTTTTCAGATACCTATATGTGTGTCAGTGAAATCATAAAGGCCTATCAGTGTCCCACCTGACCAAGCATCTTCCCAAGGCAGTGATAGATACGGTGAATTCCTTTCCAATTACATTTATTGAAGATATGGCCATTAGCATTTACACAGTTCATTTATAAAAGATCATGATTTAACCCAGTGTTAAATGTGAGACAATGGAAGCAGTGCTAATACATTACAACATTTATGGGTTTTTACAGCAACTGTGGTGGTTTTGTTATTCCTTGTGCCTCAGCCAGGGCTCACAGGCATTGTTCAGAATTTATTCACACCATCCAATAAGCAAACGCTCTGAAATTGACTGCTCAGGAGATTTGTCTGCCCACAGGAAATCCGAGGCACCTCCCAAGGGAGGAGAGTAATGACAGTGGAAATGAAATAGTCCAGCAATGATACAGAACAGGAAGACAGAGTCAATGGTGAGAACATGAGTGTTCATCCTGAATTCAAAATAAAGTCAGATTAAATTTTAGTTTCAGAAACCCTAAGCTTCATACTGGTCATTTTCTTTAATTCTGGCTTGAGCAGTAAATTTAAAGCAAATTGACAAAATCAATCTAGGTCAACTTTTTGATTTATGTAAATAAGAACTGTGAGTTCCCACAGAAGATAGATATTAATGATGTTTGGATTTGCTGGTTTTTTGTTGGTTTTTTTGTTTTGGTTTGGTTTTTTTTTAAATCTAGACAAATCTAACATCCCACACACCAGACTTTACCTTTATATGATCTGATGTCAATTCAAATCAGAAGAATGAGAATGAAATGGCTAAACAAATTCTCAATGTCTATTTGCCATGGTGTATATAACCAATATGTATATATAATATACTTAAACTACATCTATCAATGTGTATAGACTTTATATACAGAAAACCCCTAGTTTATTAGTGATGGCATTTCAACTGATTACTTAAGAGAAATTCCAATATGAAATTTACAATAAAATATGTAAGACTGAAAAAGTAGAAAGTATTAAGACACTGTCTTCTCTGAGAAGACATATTGAAAATGCAGTTGTATATATTTTGCACCACAAAATTCATATGAAGTTCAATACCTTACTGAAAAATAAAGAAACTATAATGATTCTTTCATTTCTATGCATTCCATTTATATAAGACTAGTGCTCCTTTCCATATATAAACTGTACATAGTGAAGGTCACCATTGTCCCAAAGGGACAGATTGAATCAATACATTCCTAAAAGGTTTCTTAAACTGAAACATATGGCATTGGACTTGCTCTAGTTTTTTTAAAGGGTTGAAGGATCCTCTGTAGGAGATTAAATCGTATTCCAGTCCTTTCCTAATCCATTTTGCTTCTCTGTTTCTTTGTCATTAAAATGTTGATTAACTTCTTCACACATCTCTAAATCTCTATTACTTTATTGACAATATATACTACTCTATGCATGCTATGATGTGTAAAGTGGGATAGACAATTCACCTTTCTGCAGGTTGATTCACTCTATGTGCTTTTCTAGTGAAATCAAAGTATTAGTATAATGTTATTTATCTTAGTGGTAAGGGGTTTTCTGTACTTTAAAGAATTGTATTTATCTTGCCTTTGTTCCTAAGATATCTCTAATATCACCTCAACATCCTTCAACGTTAGGAAGTGTAAACATTAAACAAAGCAGTTTAGGTAGTAACAAAATATAAGTGTATAGACACTGTGCATAACACTGCATAAGACTAACTGGTGTTTTCAAAACAGTAGATTATTAGAAATGCATATATAAATGTAATTCTGTCTGAAGGAAAAAAACAACCAACATATTCAAAGCAAATTTTCACCTTTGTAAAAAAATAGCTTCTAAAGATAAAAACTGTAACCATATCCATCTTATCCCCAGAGTGACTTCTGGTGTATGTAAATATTAACCCTTCTTTTAATAGAATTTATAAGTATATTTACACCAAAGCTCTGTTCACATAAATATTTCAAAATCAAAGAAAAAAATATGTCTTGTGTCTGGAAATGTATTTGTTCTCTCATAATTTCTATTCATAAGTAAAAAACCCCACAGGAACAGAGTTTCTAGAAAACAGGTGTGTGACCTAAGGATGTGCTATTAATAAAAACCAGAGAGTGACTGTGCAGTCTTGTACTCAAAGAATGGTTTGGGTTGGAAGGGACCTTTAAGTTCATCCAGTTCCATCCCCCGGCCAAGGACAGGGACACCTTCCACTAGACCAGGTTGCTCAGAGCCTCATCCAACCTGACCTTGAACACTTCCAGGGACGGGTCATCCAAAACTTCCCTGGGTATCTTTTTTCTGGGGATAAATAAACAGTTCTTCCAGTCAAAAAATCCCAAGATCTGATTCTATATAAACACAAAAATCATGAGGAAAAAGGAAAAAATTTCCAGCTTTTATTCAAATAAACTGCAAAGGTGAATGCAAGTTCCTGTAAGTAAGGCTGTAGGAAAGGAGCTGATGGGACTGAACAAGTCTTCTCAATGACAGTTGAATGCAGATTACTTGACTGATGGCTTGTTTTAAATATGACTGAATAATACCAGAGGTTTTTACCTGTTATCAGATGCCTTAACATCAGCTTTCTTCATCTCCAATGCTGCTTTATTGATAGCTAATTTTTAAAACTAGCAAATTTCTCTAACTCATCAAAGTGCTCTTCCTCCTCTTCCTCCTTCTCCCCAGAAGGTCTTGCACACTGAATGATTTATGCCAAGACACTGAAGTGTGTTTTTATTCTAAGTGCCAGATTTACAAGTTCTGTGTACTTATTCAAGGATACTTTCATCTCTCCATGCTAAATGGGATTATTTTATACTTCAAAGCTTGTATAGCTTTCTTTGGAAAAAAAAAAAAAAACAACAAAAAAAAGAAAACCAAATTCTTATATTCTTGCACATACATATATATGAAAGCTTGATGTTAAATTTCACAGAAACGTATGGCCAAGCATGACCTTATTTTATAATGTAAATCTCAGTTGTACATATTTTTTTATGCAAATAAAGTCTAGTGCATGATTCTTTTTTTTTCTTTGTTATTTTTAGCTCTGTCCTAATCTTATCTATGATATTAACTGACTTTTAAAATAATCTACTAAATTGATAAGCTTTAAATATATACTGAAATCTTAAAAAACATTGAACTGTTGACTTAAAGGCATGAACTACCAGCTAAGAAACTGTCTTTTATGTGCAAACATCTGATCCTTTTTGCCTGACAATTCTGTTTCAATACATCTGAAAAAATCTGTTTTGATCAGACAAATCCTAGAGACATGCATAAGACCAAAAATATGTGTCCCAAAGACATGTTCCAAATCCATTTTTTAATCTAATAAGCAAATAAAGTCAAATATTCTATCTGTCCGTGCCTGCAGATTTTAGGAAAGAACTAAAGAAGCCAAAACTTAAGGATAAACAGGTTTAGAAAGTGAGGTAAATCTATGTAAGCTTCATGGTAACTGGGTGCTCCTACTAATTCACTAAAATGTTATTTATACAGAGGATAAACTACCTGCTAAAAAATTTAAAATGTTTTTTTACAAATATAAAACCCAAAAGCACTTTACAAAGCATTTAAAATGTCAGAAAATCAGTTCAAATTCTTCAATGCAGTTGTGAGTACCATGAAGGAAGTGTGGGGTTGACTGAAGTTCTGCTGTTATTGAATAATGTTATGATGTAATTAAATAACTTGTACTGATGGCAGACCTAAAGAAGGCATTGTATCCCTTTGGATTTATATGAACAGGATGAATCTGAGTGACTTCATTAGTATTAATATACTGTGCAGTCATACAGCTGGAAAAAACAATTATCCACAGTCTCTCATGCCATAAGCCTCATTGGATGCCCCTGAGTCATAGCAAATTTATGAAGAGTAGAAGTTTTTGATTGCTTATCAGACAGAGTGGAATATTTAGTTGCATGAAGAGCTGGGCTAGATCAATGGATATTATGGCAAAAAAGCATTGGAAGACAGCTTTCATTTGTCAGTTCCTCCATTAGTGTGGCAGTTGATCGGTCAGCTGCCTCCATGAGAAATGGAGAAATAGCTTGGACAGATTTTCCTTCCCAGGATAGTGAGGCTGAAGAAATTGGAGGCAGCATGCTGGAGGGAAATTCCCTATCTGCCACATTTCAACCCTCTCAATCACAGATCTTGTCCCACCTCTGTTATNGGCAGCATGCTGGAGGGAAATTCCCTATCTGCCACATTTCAACCCTCTCAATCACAGATCTTGTCCCACCTCTGTTATTTTAATATCCATCATATTGTTTTACTATTCAACAGTTGCCAGAAACTTCTGCTGTTCTGTAACGTTCATAGGTTGGACCCACCTTACCACCACCCTCTTCCCTTTCCCTATAAAACCCTGTGTAACTACCCCCATCAGGGTCTCTCTGATAGCCTGTATCCTGAAGAAGAAGAACATTAAATGTCTGGGTAACGCTATCAAGAGTCCGTTCTCTCTTCTTTGCTCCTACCTGCTTTTATCGACACTGGATTCACTGCTCTCACTGCAAAGGCAAAACCTAGGTACAAAGATAAGCAAAAGAAGATAAGGCTGCTCCCAAGTGGCAGCCAGACGCTTATCTCACCAGGCGCTGGATAAAAGCTTGCACTGCAGAACCTGGGCAGCTTTGCAAGAACCCCCAAAAAGCGTTACATTAGATACATTTTCTCAGTCCCCTTAAGATTGTTTCTAGTCTCTCCAGAGACTCACTAATTTGAACAAAAGAGAATGATTTATAATCAAACATTTTTATATAGAATATGTTTCTTACTGAGAAATAATATGCCAAGGAAGATGTTTCCCTGAGGTCCTCAGGATTCTTTTGAAACAAGTGTTGTTTAGTTTACCCTAATCCAAACTCTGTGGGGTTCACCTGCCAAAGTAGAACATGCAGTCCCTGAACTGGTCCAGGCTTTTGGGGTATGCCTACCACACATGGCTCTGGCAGAGCCAGACTTTCCTGCACTAGCTACTGGACATCAGGCACTGTGCGTTAAAGAACCTCAAATGACATTCAGCAGCCACATTACAGCAACTTACTCCCCACTACTTGGTTAAAAATCAAGTTTACAATCAGAATTAAGATTGTTCTTTTCCACAGGGGTATTTGTGTTTTTTCCTAGTGCTATCATCACATCACCTCATGTTGTCATATAGATTTGTTTTAATTCAGTCATTTCCTTAAGTGACATTGGTGACCAAATATTTTCGTGGGATTTCTCAATGCACCAGTGCCTCTGGGACTATTTGTTGACTGTATGCCAACAGCATCTTATGTAATATAAGTGGCAGAGAAATTCTACCTTTCCTTTCACTTCACAATCTAGTGAAATAGTGCATCATATTTTTTATGCATGGTATCTTGTAAAGACCAGAAGGGAACACAGCACATGTATGTGGAGCTAAAAATGTATTATTAATCAAATTAATGTTTAAACAGTTTAAAAGTGTATATTATGATATATATAAAATTTCAACAACAATATCTTTTTTTATTTTATATTTGGTTTAAAACCCAACCTAGCATCTGTTAATTTTCCTTGGTATTGTGCTCACCCTTCCAATGTCCCCTACTACCTATACTTGACATTTTTTGTTTTTTCTTACACCAACATTCTCCTTTACCCCTTGTAACCCAGCTCAGGGCAAGAGCATCCCAGCCACTCCTTGGGACCTGCACAGGTAGGGAACTCAACAACTTATCACCTTTCTGCTGGTAATGGCAAATGACTTCAACACCACTGTAACTGGCAAATTAGTTAATGTTTGTATAATATTAAGACACTTCTGGTTCCAGTTCACAGTCTTAGTGTCAAAAAGAAAGCAAAAGCAAGCACAAAACCTATATCTTGTCCTATGAATAAAAATAACAACTATATATTTTTTCATAATGTAATGACTCCTGAATATCAACTAGGGCAGTTATTACTCTGATGTCTCTTTGAAAATCAGTTAGAATATATTAAAAACTATGTTTTCAATACCAGCCATTTGAGTTGTGTCTTGAAGAATTTATGATCAGTTTAGGCCTATAGAAGAGATTGGTAGAATACTGGAGTATAATCTGGCCATAAAGTGTGTTCTACTAATGATAATTTAAAGTGAAAAACAGTGAAGTTATATATCCCTTTGAAATTCTTCTCTGTTATGTTATGCAGTAACTTAAAGCCATAGTGAAATACACCTCAGGCACTATGTTTTCCAGATCTGTTAGAATGGAATAAGCCTGACACTGATAATTGCAGACAAAACTGACACCTTTATGAGTCTAACAAGGGAATTGTTGAATATTTGCTTAAGTGCCAATTAATTACCATTGAGGTTAGACTTTATACTCTGATGACCTATTTAAAAAAACATTAATTATAACCAAGCAACCTATTTATTGTATTGTCATGCAAGGCTAAAAGCTAAAGACCTCCTATAGAAACAAAATTAATACACTGTTAGAGTCACAACCCGTATCCAAAGGGTCAACTATTAAAAGTTCTTCTGGGACTCTCAAGATAGAATAAATATTTTCAAATAGGAAAGCAAATAGTTCACATGTACCAGCAAAAGGATAGAGGATTCAATTGCATTAACAAATATAAGTTGAGGAAGCTTCTTAAACAAGGCAGCCTCACTCTTTACCTTCCCACCGCCATAAAGGAAGAAAAATATACTGAATACTGCAAGCTCAACATGTGAAAGACAAGCTTTTTGAATGATGGATTGTTTAGATTCGTACTCACAACCTTCACTCACACTGCTGATACTTTCTTAGTTTGCTTATTTTTAATATCAGAATCATAAAGTCATATTTTGTTCTGTGATTTTACTAGAGAACCATGACAAAATTTTCAATGCAACTTGACTAATACTTGAAAAGATCAAAATCAAATGAATATTAAGTGTTTTGCTCTTTTTACAATGTAGACTATAACTCCCATATACACTAATGGTATTTACGATACCATTACGAAAGAAAGATTGTCCAGCAAGAACTTTTGAAAAATTAAGTGAGATTAGTAGTTTGATGATCACATGAAATATATATTTACACAGCAATATAAGCATAATGAAAGGGGAAAAAAAAAATTCTGAATTAATTCAACATACCTACTTGGCATGTGTTATCTATGAGTTTTATTTAATACTGAAATTCTATTTATGGTCATCTCATGATCATTATGGAAAAAGTTATATTATTGCCACAGAGTAGGTATTTTACCTTTGATATTAATGGGAAAGTCAGATTAATGTTGAATAATATGGAATTGCTGGTCTTAAATCTTTTGACCATGTGTGCAAAAATATGAAAAGGTATTGATGTTGGTACTGGGTTGCTGGATGCTGCTAAAGCCTGAAGTTTAACACATAAGTCCCTCAAAATTTTCAAATTTTCCTCCAAAAGAAAACTTTAATATTTGCACTCAGTATTTGAAAGCCTGAATATTAAAAAGAAAAGCTCTTCAGAATGTTTAAACAGAAACATATTTTTTTTTATCTTAAACATAAAAGAGTTTGTTTTGATGGCCACAAGAATAAAGGAAGGGAGAAATGGGTTTAAAGAAAGCCAATTTTAATATGATTGTCATATTCAAGATGCCAAAAAAAATTAACCATAACCTTTCTTACTGTACTAAGTTAATGTTCATCACTATTTTTGATGGCATCAGATTTCCTTTCGATTATACTTTTTGACTGCTCAAAAAGACTCAGGCTTGAAATGGCAGTACAATTAATTTAACATCCCTCTTAAAAATCCATGCAACAGTATATTTGTACCAAGCTACTAAATAATTATTTATGAAGCTGTCTCTGTTCAGTTGAATATAATTAATATATTTTCCATCAAAAAAAGATGAATAACTGAGCATTTTTGATAAATGGGAAAAACCTGAGGGAGCAAATGGAACTTGCCCTCTCTATGTAGTTTCATAGTGAGTCTGGTGAAATTCAAGGGCAAATACACTTGTAATACAGAGGAATGCAGCAGAATAGTTGCACAGTGTATTCACTGCACTCCTATCCCTAATGAATTCTTCCTTGGAAATGGTAAAATTGTTTATAATACTGGACCATACAGGGCCAGAACAGATGAACAACTTGCCACCCAGCCACTATTCCCTAGTGTCCAAATTTACTATAGTAACAGGGAATGAATTGGATTTTGTTCTGTTAGAGACTATAAGAATGTATTGTTTTTCTCTAATACCTTGCAGATTCTCTATTTATCCCAGGGACTGATGGTATCCCCTGGAAGAAATAAAACAGTAATTTATCAAACAAATATCGAGGGAAAAGTGCTCTTAGAAATATTCTCCTTTTTTTCCCCCCCTTACCAGCATATCAGCAAGTTTCTAGAGCAGACCCAGGAGTTCCTCCATGAGATTTAAAAAGATAGAACTGAAATAGATTTTCTGTCATCCCACCTACACAAATCACACCCTCTACCCCCTTATTACAAAAATTATCATGCTTTACATAAATGGGTCAAGCCTAACTTTAAAAGTGTTCTGTTACAGGCAATTCTCATAAAATCTCACTACTTTGGTAGTTGCAAAGCTGTCCTCAGCTGTACTCATTTCCACATTAATTTAATTAATTTAATTTTCCTCTCTTTTCTTGTGTTAATAATGTCTTTTAATAAAGCTTCTGTTCCCTCATCTCACCTTCCCCTTACTCAATATATAACACACATAGAACATCTTTCCCTCTTTTTGCTACAAGGTACATTTTCAAAATATAAGAAGACTCTCTTTTCTGCTTATTTCTTTGATTGTGTCTGTTCCAGTCTAAAATAGCCTTTTTAGGGGAAGAATTAGCTTTTTAGAATTGTAAAAAATGCTGTTGACAGAGTCTTGTAAAGTGGTCAATTTGTCTTAATTTCTTCCACTCTTTGAAAGCTCAAAAATCTCTCCTGAAGCTTTGCGTATTATTACGGTCAGACTAACATGTCTTTAATGCATTCCTATCAGTCATTATGGCCCTGTGTAGATTAATTTTAAAATGTAAGATTTACTGTATCATTGCTTTAATGATTCAGTAGCAAGTTTTGTCCAAATACTAGAGCTTCAAAGTGAAAACCTCAAACCTCAGTGTCTACCTCAGCTGAAATATAAAATCAGAGTAATTTAGGTTGGAAAAGGCTTCCAAGATCGTCACGTCCAACCTTGTGAATCAGACCATGGCACTGATGACACATCCAGTTATTTCTTGACCACTTCCAGGGATGGTGACTCCACCATCTCCCTGGGCTGCTGTTTCAATGCTTGACAACCCTTTTAGTGAAAAAGCATTCCTGATGTCCAACCTGAACTTCAGTAAGGTCTCCCCTGAGCCTCCTTTTCTCCAGGCTAAACATCCCCATCTATTCATACAACACTCTCTAGACCCTTCACCAGTTTCATTGCCCAGTGAATTAGTTTCTATCTCCACAGGGTTGGGGTTTTTTTTGTCTTTCCTATTACTTTCCTTATATTCAGGATCTATGCATTTGCATCTTAGCATCACTGGGTGCCTTGTCACTGATTTCTGAGGTACTAGCTTCAAAATCTTCCAAAGTTCCCAAAGTGACTATTCCATGAGAAATGTATCCTCAAAACTCAAAACAGCAGCAAATACTCCATTTACTATTTCTCAAACTGATTTGGAAAGCAGGTTCTAAACATGTGCAAAGCACCACTCTGGTACAGAATCACAGAATGGCCTGAGTTGGAAGGGTCCTAAAAGATCATTTAGTCCTAACTCCCCTGCCATAGGGACGCCCTTCACTATCCCAGGTTGCTCAGAGCCCCGTCCACCCTGGCCTTGAACACTGCCAGTATGGGGGAGCCACAGCTTCTCTGAGCAACCTGTGCCAGGGCTTCACTGCCCTCAAAGGAAAGGATTTTTTTCCTAATATCTAATCGAAACCTACTCTCTGTCAGTTTGAATTCATTCCTCCTTGTCCTGTCACTCCATGCCCTGGTAATTAGTCTCTCTCCATCCCTCTTTCTTGTAGGCTCCCTTCAGGTATGCAACACAAATTCATCAGGATAAAATCCTCCATTAGTTTATTAGTTTCATCTCCAAACAGTCATTTGCATATGGGTAAGATCAGCCACTCACTAGACTGAAAATTATATCTAAGCTGAAGACAGCATTAAGGTTGCATGTTCATTAGTCAGTAAGCACTTTCTTTTCATCCAAATTATTTTAAGTAGCTTGAAATGTATCTACTCAAAATTAGAAGCATTTCCTCCTCTTTACTGAATGCAGACATGTAAAAGGAATTACTGACCAATATATTTGCCTAGGATTTGGAAAGAGTATAATGCAGTAAGTGGAAAACAATACTATAATAATAAAGTAAATCAAATTTGGAAAAAATTAGAAAGTAAAATCTGAATAAGAGAAAAAAAAATCAGAAAAAATAAAAACAGACAGAGAGAATACGAAATGCATGTAGCTACAATTTTAGAAGTTCACAATTCGCCAAGCATTTCCTGGTAACAGGAAGGTGCTTTTTATCCCAGTGGAGCTGAGTATCCAGAAATGTCACACTGAGGAAAGATTTGAAGAATAAAAGCAACTTGTCAGCTGTCTTCAAGTCTTGATTTTCTACATTACAATCTTATTTTAAGCAATTCTCAGCCATAATAGTACATCAAGATAGTTTTTGTTAACACAAGTCACTTCCATTGCATTTTTATCATTACTGGGGTTATATTATTATTAATTCAACTTAAAAATTTATCTCATTATTAACCAAAACTACTTCTATGAAATAATTCAAACATTTTCCCTGAGGAAAAATATAATGTTTCTTCATTTGAACTTTTCCAAGTGAAGGTTAATATAAAATAATATTTATAAAATAGCAGAAAGAAGGTAAATGCTAAAACAGTCTCATAACTCAGAGTCCCATTTATGTCTCTGCCCTAACAGTGTCTCAAATGAAAAGTTAAGGTTATAGATATGTGACCCTCTGCAAAATCAATGATGTACAGTGAAATATGGATCTAAGCCAATTAAATATATGTTTTAAAATGTCACTCTGATTCTAGTGGTCTTTTCATAGCCTGCAATGATTCATCTTAAAATTAAAAAAAATACATCTCATCTTTCTCAATTTGAAAATCAGTCTGAACTTCATAAAAAGAGACAAATACAGTGGGAAAACACATCATTTAATGACTATATTACATGGGACTTTTCTAAATTCTAGGAAAAATGGAAAAATGCACGTTTCTTGGGCCACCTTAAAAAATATTTTTTACTTCTGCATTATAACAAAAATATTGTCATTAAATATATTACTGAGAGGAAAAGAAAAGTAAATAAGAAGGGGAAGGGAAGGGAAGG
>VYZT01058096.1:0-11215 GCA_013400735.1 Pomatostomus ruficeps | reverse complement strand
TCCCCACAACTAAAACCACAACAGCTTATTAGCACTGAGGACAGTGTTAAATATTTGAGGTTTAAATTCGCGTACAATCTTACTAAAGCAGAAACACTTAGTATCAGATAAGTTCAGATACTGAAATGACCTCAGTAACCTCAACATTTAACTTCAGTTAATAGAAATTCAGGGTCCTGAATCTTGCAGGCCTGGACAGCTGGAGAACTGCATAACAGTATATTAGATAATGAAGAATAGATTTGTTAAAGAGCTACCAGAATAATCCATGTTGTAATGTTTTGTTTCACTGTGCTGAAAGTTCAAGAAAAATTTACATAATCAGCACAGCATAAATGAAGGATTACTGATGCATTCAGGAAAGAAAATGCTATACTGTATTTAGATTAACTATCACACAGAATCTACCAGTGAAACTGAAGCAACAATTAAATTTGAAATGCCTATGCCATCTTCTGGCCAAGAAAATCAGATGCATGAAAGACAGTGACAAATTATGTAGTCTTCAGAACAAAGGAATGGTTGGGTATCAGGTCCAAGCTGACTGTAGCCAAAGAGTATGCAGATGAGATTAAGTAATTTTATGGATATGCCAAACAACATACAGTTTTCTGTGATTTTATCACCTACCATCTTTTTCTGCAGTCCCATGATACACATGTGAGTGTGAAAGCTACTGTTCTCCTTACAGTCTAAAAATATTTGTCGGTGCTATTTTTGGTGGTTCAGTCATAAGAGGGAAGTATGTGAGTTTACTGTCAGGCACAGAAGGGAACTGAATCCATATGCTGGATGAGTGCTACAGACTTGGGGATGTTCCTTGCCTCTGGCAGTTTTGTATGACTTGCCAGGGCTGCTTTGAAAATATCTCTTATATTGGACCTCTCACATAAGAGGCATACTTTGTACTACGCAGCAGATTTAGGAGGTGCATGGGATACTGAATATCTCAGTACTGATAAAACTGAGGTATTTCTCGGTCTGCCAAGAAGGGCAGTGCTGTCTACTGGAATTTACCTGACATGAATTATAAAGCACCTGAGGAAAGTGGCACTAAAGAAAAGGTCTAGACAACAATTGCCCATTTAGGTACCTAACATAGGACTAGACAGGAGTTTACATTGACTGAAGATCTTTTGTGAAACTGAACTTAAAAAAATCTAAAAGTGGTCAGGGTCCGGGTCTTTTTTAACAACTTTTAAGAAATGCCATTTTAAAAATTACTTTAAATAGCTCTCAGAACTACAGTGCACCTCAGGATACGCTCATCTTTCTGTTATATTATGCAGTGGCATGAAATATTTTGCTTTGAGATCCTACACAGTATGTTCATGTCCAAGATATTTTGAAACATGAAGTTTAAAAATTCAATAAAAAAGCAGAGTTTAAATAGTAAAGTGCTAGAACTTTAGTAAAATGTTAAGCAAAGCAAAGAGCTCAGCTGAATTTCAGTAACTGAGTAAATGATTAGCTAAAGATTAATTATCTGAGTTATTCTGTTTGTTCAGCTTCACTGATGGTCAGCAGACCCAAAGAAATTCGAACAATACTAATTTTTCAATTAAAATTCCTATTCATAAAGGGTGAAGGGAAGAACTGGAGAGTTTCCAGAGAAACTATTCATCATCATGACCCAGAAAATAGACAGGTCAAAGCGAGGTAGAGGAGGTTACTTCATCTCTCATGCCCCCTTCTCAAAATCATAAGCCCACTGACCCATTGAAAGGAATTCAGAGCACATGTTTAATTAGTTTTCAGCTAATTTCCATACAGAGTGGGGAATGGGAGGTGGCAATGATATGAATATGCATTTGTATTGAATATTCTGTGGATAAATACACATCGTAATGCCTTGTGATTTTTCCCTGCATATTTGGAAGCTATTCCACGCAGGCACCCTTCCATAATTAATTAATAAAAGCATACAATTTCTAACTTCGTTGTTAGAGAGTCCTGTCTCAGTTGGGTATTGATACTAGATCTATACCCATATTTTAGTAAATCAATTTTGCTTTAGAAGCAGCAGCAAATCGAACAAGACTTCTGTTCTTCTACAGAAATGTCTAAAATTTTATCACAGCTAATACATATTTACCTTGGTAACAAGATGGTATTAAACTGGCACTGTCATAGGGTTTTATAGTTTTAAAATATAGAAATAAAAGATAAAAGTGACTCTTGTCACCCAGCAAAGAGTGAACTAAGATATAACATAAAATATCAAGAAGGCTTGTAATGATATTGAAGTGAATCAACAAAACCTGCTGTCTTGGAGGTGAAAGTTAGAAACCAGACCAGGCAGACATAGTGGTAGATGTCTCAAGTTCTGTGACCCTGGTTTTTGGCTCTGCTATCTGCCTGGCCTGTTCTTTCTATAGTTCACTGGGTGGGTGTGTTTTCAAGGTCAGAATATCTATCCCCCTTGAACATCAGCTTCTTCTACCATGATGACAGTATTTCAGAGATCAAATAGATTTGCCTGAGTAACTTATCCACTTTTACAGAAGGGAATTATATTACCACTTCTGACTTGATCTTTTCTATCTCTAATTTCTCTGATTCATTTGGGAGGAAAAAAATCCTGTGGACAGCCTGTTCTCCAACAAGGTATTGCCTAGATGTTACAGAACACTGAGGTTCAGCAAGCTGTATGAAACCGATTAGAATGACAATACTGCTGATGTCAGAGGATCATGCTACTGAACTGCATCACAGTAGAATCAATGTAAGAGAACTTTTCCCCCCTCCAGCTGTATTTGCACTAGAGACTGGAAATATATGGGAAGACAAAAATTTTACTGTTCGCAGTAATATCAGAGCTCAGATAAATAAAACTAATAATACAGTTAGAAAGTAAAAAAGGCAGAGACGGATGCTTATGAAATATAATTATGTTTTGTGTCTGTACAAAATCTCACAGATCTGTCAGGACTGATGCTAGAAAATGTGATGATGCAGTCTATTCCCTTCCAAATTCTAAAATGTACTTTGAGAAAACAAGTAGGAGAAAACAGGAGAGTGAAGGTGCAACCACATAACTGACAGGAGAGCCTGACAGGAAAGGCTTCTTATACTGTATAAAATATTGCAAACACAAATTCACTTTCTTGAATCTCTTTGAAAGTCACACTTTTATGTAACTGGATTTTGTGGCTGAATTTGTCCACAGAATTACTCATGGGATGAAAATGAAGTTAAAGAACTCTCAAGAGGACAAAATAATCCAATTTCTTTCTGTTATGACTAATAACTGTATAGGTGGTCATTCAGCCGATCCCACAGTCAAATAAAGAGTCCTCAGCAGACAGCAAAGCTAGTAAAATGAGTACATAAAATAGTCTTCCCAGTTCTTTCTCTTAAAATCAGCAGTGGTAAGACATCTGCCAAGCAAGTGGAAAACAGCATTATAGAAAAAATCACTTATATATAGTTATAGATGTATGCTTACTCTCCCCTCCTCTATCCATTATTTCTCTATTCTTCCTCTTCATATTTATACCATCACCATGTTTTTTCTTTCCTCACTGACTTACAACCCCGATTTTTTTTGACATAAGCTTTTTCCCCCCATGTTTTCCCCTCTTTTCCTCTCTTCTTTGTTGCCTCAAGTTTCTTAGAAAAGGTGAGAAGACACAGATGATTATCATACTCATTCCCACCTTATCAGTTTGATGATTTTTAGAGTCTACTCCACTGTGCCATTATCACAGACCCAGGTGACTTCAATTCTTCCTCCCTTCCTTTCAGTTCTTCATTTTCTCTATTGTGCTACAGCAAAAGTCAAATGGAATGGTCCCACACCAGAGCAGAGCAGGTAAAATGGTATAATGGGGAATTCACTAGAATAAGTGCTATTTTAATTGCAATATTAAAGGTGTTTGTTTATGAAAGTAACTGATGGGATCGGGAATTCTTGCTCTTCTACACCATCAGAAATGCATTACCACTGGAAACTAAAAGAGATGCGAATAAGTGGAACTTCTATATGCATGGCAGCAAGGTGAAGGGTCTTAATACCCATCTTCTCTACTGTTTGTCTTTTCCTCTTTATAATGGATGATTGAATCAAGTAAATATGGTATAGGAAAACAACTCTGGATTAAAAGAGGGTGAAGACCCCAAGACATGTAGTTCTTGACCCCTGTAAAAAGATTTTAAAACCTTGTGAAATTTGCTCCAGCTATTGGACCAAAATACACTCTTCCAGTCCAACACCAAACACCTACACTATCCTCCTTTTCCTGTTGTTTGTGTATGTCCACAGCCTGCCAGGAGAATCCTTTACTTAACACATTTTTTTGTAATTTGATGGGAACCCACACCAACTGCAGGGTTCTGCACCATCCACAATGTGGTAAAAATATGGTAAGAAATACAAATTAAATCTAAACTGGTTACACTGAGTGTCAGGCAAATTGAAAAGATGACAAAACGACAACTTAGGTTTCAGGCAACTTTCTTAGAGCAGATATTCTGGATTGTTGCAGCAAGCAATTAAAATGATAGCCCTGGAAATTTAAATCTGTCAAAAGCTTAGAGGAATATATTTTTGCTTCTTGTAATATTCAGAATAAAATAGATTTAGATATAGGATAGATTTATAAGAAATTAAGGAAGAAGGTAGTTTATTCATTTTTGCCCTGATTCATTAATCATAATTTTTTAGCTCCTGTACAGTATAATTGACTCAGAAAAAATGTTTGTTTGCTTATACTAGACATGTACTTTAAAAAACATTGCTGTTTAAACTGACAGTTGAAATTTTGTATTAGAGGAGAAGGAATGAAGACACTGTACTACCTTAAGTAAAATCTGTATTTTAATTGGTATGCAAAAAGTTGCAGAAAACATACACTTTATCTGCATCTAAACCCCCTTGGTTTTGTTTTGTTTCTTACCTAATGATCTAACTTCTAGTCCTCTAATAGAACTAAAATAGATGTGGACAAATAAAATTCTCAGTTTTCTAATGTTATCCTCATCGCTAGTAGCAACAGTTTATAGAGAATTTAAGATAAAGTTTAACACTTGTGACATTTGAAGGACCATAAAAATATTTTCATTTATTCTAAGGCTCCCCAGGATTCTTATCTTTGTACAATTTAGTTTCTTCATTACAAAAGCAACTGCCAGAAAAGACAAAACAAATTAACAAGCTAACTACAGATTTTACAGAACTTTAAAAAAAATCTTAAATAATTTTTCTTGTAATTCCTCAGACAAATAAAGGTGTGAAGTTTTTTTCAGTATTTTTTCTAGACAGCCTAAATGAGACACTGTGACTTCACTGCAAGCAAAAAGACTAAGCTATCTTAAATTCATGCCAGTATCTCTACAGTGTACAATGATATGAGAAATACTGATGCTATGTACATCAGCTAGTTATTCTGCAACTGCATGCACTATTATACCTGTAGGTAATTAATATACCTCCACTTAAATTTTAACTGAATGATCTATTTTTTGCCAATGGTCTGAATGATAAGACTTTCAGAGAACTTGCCTCTGGGTTGACCGAGTCTCTAGAAGTTATAATAAGACCTCATTTATTGCTCGTTTCTTCATTCCTTTTTTTTTTCTTTTTCCCTGTATGATGGGTTTTTTCATACAGCACAGAATAAAAATTTCAAGGAGTAATTATTTCAGAGAAAACTAGCTAGAGAAATAGTGAGGTATGGTTGCCCTTTGACATCATAGAAGATTTCAGGTATTTCCACACTGTACCTTACATAAATGAGGTCAACTTGAAGGATTTTTCTTTTCTTTAGCAACTACTGGCATAGAAGTCCAAAATTTTTCAATAAACTCTTGATTATTTAATTAGAAAATACATGACTTTTACAGTTAATGCTTATTAGAAATAAAATGGGGTTTGGATTTGTGCCTTTTATCTTACCAGTATTAAATGAAGTTCTTTATTGAGAGGTCCCTTACATGGAGACATATAATGCAGCATACAGATGAATTTGCCAAACCATTGAATCCTTAGAAGTAGGCTTTTCCAAAGAAAAAAATAAACCTGGCTAAAATAATGATTCAGCTAACTCCACTGACAAGTTGAAGTAGTGTAAGTGAGCAAGTAAGTGGGTTGTTGTATAGAATATATCTAATAATTGTATTACTGAATTGTTATTCCACCCCATCTTGTTTTAGTTACTTGTCCGTTCTCTTGGTTTTACTTTCATGAAGAGTGGTGTAGAAAAATATATAAATGGTGTTGACTTTCAGTACGTACATGTGTCTTCAGAACTCATCACTCACTGTTCTTAATTAATGTGTTGCACAAGACTGTCCAGTAAAATGATACAAAATTGCTGAAACCTACACTTGTCAAAAGTATTGGATTTTGCATTATAGTAATTTCAGTGTGGGTGCATTTAAAAGCTGTGTTATGATATCTCATCTGAATTATTTGTACCCATTGATTTTTGTTATGACTCAGAAATATCCCAACTGTGCACTGAGAAATCAAACACAATTTGTAAAATTAAGTTCAATACCTCCAGTGTAAAAACGTGAACTCTTTCACTCTGTGAAAATAAAATAAATCTGGAAAACTATACCAGCATTATAATCTTGATCTCATAATGTTGTGTGTATAATATCTTGGCCGTGGAGCTCCTTTCCTTTTTTAATGCCTATTTTTTTCTCTTATAGTCCTTTCTATCTTTGTTTAAATGTTAGCAAGAATCTTACCAAAAAAAAAAAAGCTTTTAAGCAAGCTGAAAATCTATATATAGACAGCTAAAGATAGTATCCTTTTAAATATTCAGTAAAAACGTTTCCAACTCTTCCTCTGAACCTTACTGCTCAGTTCTTCATCTTTTTTTAGGCACAAGCTTTCTGTGTGCCAACATACTTCATTATTTAACAAAATTTAGCAAACCAAAAGTCAACACTAGTACTTATGAAACTAAAAATAAGAAACCCAAAGAAATGTGGGATAACTATCTCAATGATTATTAATAAAAAGTATTTCTATATTGAAAGGATGCCAAAAAGCAGAGATGCTGTACAATCAGTGTATGTCAAAGATGCTGTGTACTTATATTGTGTTACAGAACCTGATACGAAGTTTATTGTGAAGAAGAATGAGTGGTAAGGAAGCCTTAGCTTCAGACAGCACTGAACAGTAGCTTTGTATTTCTTTACTTTGTTCTAATAGGGAATAATCATCTCATTTTTTTAAACAATATCTTTGTAAAATGTTCTACAGGTGACTGAATGCTAAAAATAAAAGGTTGGAGGGGGGAAAAGTGTCTTTCACATCTCATCTAAAACCTCCTAGATTGTCTTACTTTCAGAAATATTGGTATTTAGCTTTGTAGGTGAAAAAGTTTCTTCAAAATTTTTGAAAGATAGCTTGAGCTCCTCAGGGAACTGCTTTAGCTGTTGCCATGCATGAGAACAAAAATGCCTGCTTTAGCACATTAATGTATTTTTAAACTAAGAGCAGAAGGCCTTCCCCTAAAGATCTGAAAATTCTTCACTCAAGACTAACAGCCTTCGTTTGTGTTGTGTAAAACTGGTCAGTTCATGAATCAGAAGTTAATTATTTTGGTAACAGATAAAAAAATCTCCTTTCTAAATCCTTTATTGAAATTGTGTGTTTCAGTTGAAACCACTGATGGGCAATAGTAGAATTTCTTGGCATTATAGTACTTTCCTGATGGACTTGAATTCATATTTTAGGAAAGCTCAAGTGGATCTTTTGTTTATAAATTCCAGTATCTGGAATAGGACAGCGTCAGTTCTTTACAGTATTTTTAGATATATTTTAGTAACAAGCTTGATTCCTCTGAGTTTGGTGTAGAAGGATGTTGATCTAGTCAGAGCTTTAAAAGAGATCAATCAACCTTCTTACAGTGAGCTCAGTGAAGCAAACCATATAAGACAGAGAACAATAAGAATAAACCAGTTTCTCCCTGCATTTTTTGTATTTCTAAGGCGCCTCTCTTTCTTCCAGGATTGATTTTCAACAGTTCCATACTTTGATGGTCTCCTGTGGTCCTCTTCTCATTTCTTGGGCCTGATGTGTTTTCTGTTCTTCTCAGCCATCCCAGTTCCTGCTGTAGCTGCAAGCTCTCTTCTTGATGCCTTCCTGTGCCTGATCCTCCTGTTGGCTGGTACTTGATTTTATTGACCCTGCTCAGCTGCTTCTGAGGGAGAGTCATTTCCCCTTTCTTCTGGGAGATAAACCTCACCCACATATGCCTTTGCTAACAAAATGAGGCAAGCAGAGTGAAGAAAAAGGTAACAAATACCCTTATTCAGACTTAAGGGAGAGAAGAACAGTAGTTAAACTTTTCATTCTCAAGACAGTCCCTGAAAATGTTTCTTGCAAGTCTGCAAGGCATTAAAAATCTATGCCAAACTACTTAGTCAAAAAAATGAACAAACACATCCAACCTTATTCTTCCAGCATAAGAAAGTACTTATTTATATGAGATTTTCAGTAGAGGTGTAAAAGCGAGAAGATTTAAAAGCAGGATCAGTATCAGAGGAGCAAACCAAGTATTGTTTAGCTTATCCTTCAATGATTTGGACGAAGGGGCAGATGCCTCCTCAGCAAGTTCTGTGAACACAGAGCGCGGAGGAGTGCTGTGCACCCCTTCAGAAGGGCCTTGACAGGCTGGAGAGATGGGCAGAAAAATGGATGTATTTTTGATAGGACAATGGGGAGAAACTTTCTCCACTTCCCTTCTGCCCCAGGGAACTGAATTTTGGAACAGCCTCTCCACAGGTGAAGCACAAGAGCCGCCAGGTTCACTGTGAAATACAGCCTCTCATGCTTGGATTCTTGCATACCTCAACAGTGAAACAGCTCTTGAACAAATGTTCAGGCAATTAGTATTGCAATCATGATTTTTACCATAAACTTCAGAAATAGAATTTCTATATCTTTTATTAATAACAAATCTTTATTATTTTTGGGTAATTAATATCCTATGCATTTTAGTCTATTTTTGCTCACTCGGATCATAGAATCACAGAATCATCAATGCTGGAAGAGACCTTCAAATTCATCTAGTTCAATCATTAACCCAGCACCACCGTAATAACCCCTAAACCGTCTCCCCAAGTGCCACATCCAGATGCCTCNTCCCCAAGTGCCACATCCAGATGCCTCCCGAATAATACCAGAGATGGCGACTCCACCACCTCCCTGGTCAACTTCTTCTAATCTTCAACCTCTCTTTCAGTGTTTTGGAGTTTTCTTCTAATATGTAATCTGAACCTCCCCTGTGCAGTTTAAGGCCAATTGCTCTCATCCTTTCACTTGAGACATGGCAGAAGAGATCAACCCCCACGTCACTACAATCTCCTTCCGGGTAGTTGTAGACAGCAGTGAAGTTGTCCGTGAGCCTCCTTTTCTCCAGACTAAACAATCCCAGTTCCTTCAGCCTCTCCTACAAGACTCATACCTCAGCCCTTTCCCAGCCCCGGTGCCCTTCTCTGGACTCACTCCAGCACCTCCATGTGTTTCTTGCAGTGTGTGGCCCAAAACTAAACACAGAATTCAAGGTGCAGCCTCACCAGTGCTGAGTACAGGGCACTTTCCTAGTCCTGCTGGCCACACTGTTGCTGATACAGGCCCGGATACCACTGGCCTTGGCCACCTGAACACATGGCTAGCTCATATTCAGCTGGTTCATATCCAGCACCCACTAGTGGGGCACCTCCACCAGCTGTGTCAGGCACTTCTACACTCTCCAGGAACCTTCTAGATTGCCTCCTCTCTGCTCTGCTGTATTTCCAGCGAACATGTGGCAAGTTGAAGTTACTCAAAAGATATAGGTAGAACATATATAGGCTATACAAGGCTATAAACAATCTTAGCTATGTGGTGGGGAAAAAGTAAGGACTGCCATGCGTTTGTGTCTCTGTAAGTAGGGAAGATTATTTGAAATCACTGCTGTCTCTAGTTCATAATAAAAATTTAGATGTTGATATAAATTTCATTACAGTCTATTCAAGATTTAAGGTTTAAAGATCATGCTATACATGGCTTCAAATTACAAATCAATCTCACATCTATTTCAGTTAATTATACAAATATAGAGTACTGGGACTATGGATTATAGTATTAAAAGACTGCATTACTATTTTATAATTTATAAGCGTATTGTTCATATATAAAATGATTCACTGAGAACACATTATTATATAGTAATCTTTTAGTGCTCCCTACAGAACCCTGCTCACTGAGATTATCGAACTTCATAAAAGTGAGAAGAAATCCCAATCCCCAAAAGAGCCAATGGCAGAAATCTAGCAGAATTATCTTCCTCCCCCCACAAAAAATAACTAGTGTAGTGATATCAAAGCAATGTTTTTTTAGAAGAAAACCTTGAGAAGCAATAAAGTCAATTTTTTAAAAAATCAAATCCAGAAAAAGTAGCATCCTTATAAAAAAGTTTAATGGAGGCTTAGTAGATTGGGGTTTTTATTTTAACATAGTATCTTTTTATGTTTCAGCATACTCATTCAGTTATGATTCAGTTTCCATAATTAAAAAATCAGGCATAACCTATTTCCTTATGAAGCTGACTGTTCTGAAGATTGCATTAATTTCTTTGCACCCAACTATGTTTAAGAATGAATAAAAGCGCCACAATAGATTAATTCATATAAGGGTCTGAATAATCTTTTGAAGTAAATTCAAGGGTAAAAAATCAGATATTTCAATGCTTTGGTTTCCATGACAAAGATTAAAGAAAAGAAAATAATGTTTTTTACAGAAAGTAAAAATATTTCACTTTCTGGGCTGAACTTTGTGTGCAGAAATAAACTGAAATTCTGTGTGGAAAACACTCGTAGAGGATACCAGAGAAATTAATTATGGACACATGTCCCTCAGTCTGCAAGATGTTTCAGAGAAAAAATGTTAATTTAGTTCTTATTTTAAGTGTCTTTTAGGCTGATGGGTGATGCTTTGCCTTGCCATACTCTAGGATCAGTCTTTGCTGTAGAGCCTCACCTTCATCTTCTGAGCAAAGGGATTATTTTTTAAAAATCGCATGGTTATGAGGCTGGATCGAGAGTTTAATTTAAAAAATCCTAACACTTAGTATAGACAACTTTGTGTGTTATAAATTTTGCTAAAAAGTCCGAAAAGCAAAATCTGTATTTTCAAAAGAATGGCTGCCTTCATTAGGACAGGGCTGTAACTAATTCTTGGCTTCCAGTAATCTTAAGAGAGCTGCAGTGTGGT
>VYZT01058081.1:0-10554 GCA_013400735.1 Pomatostomus ruficeps | reverse complement strand
TTGTGTGAATGCTGTGGAGGGCAGAAGTTATAGCTCTGCAAACTCACTCCATAAAGAGCAGATGTTGGATCTGTAACTTGTGCTGTATACTTAAAAATCTGTTTGGATTTTGTTCTCCAGGTAAAAATAAAGCAGCAGCAAATTAGACCACTGAATTGATGCAGAAATTTCCATTGATGACAGGAGTTTTACAACTGCAAAAAGGAGCATAATTAAGAGATTCAGTGATGAGGGTCACTGAAGCAGAGGAGCAGGGAAATTCCTAAGTATCAATTTGTGAAGGAGGTTGTCCTTATTTTCGGGGCAGTTTAACCCCTTCCTGACGGATGCAAGCCAGTGAATGGAGCACACTAGTCATGCTGGATTTGTAAGATGCCTCCCTGCAGGATTTCAATTGCTCCCTTTGCAATTCTCTAACTCATTCTGACCTCTCACACAGGCACTGCTGAACGCCTGCCTGCATTTGGCCATTGGCTTCTCTCTTTTTTACCCCTTTTCAGTTTTACTTGAGTACTACCCCTGTTTCGATGGCAGCAGGGGTTACGAGATGTGACCACTCTCAGAAGCTATGCAGTGGCCTTAAGGCATTTCCTCTTGGATTTTCTATTTCTTTCCCGATAACCCAGCATCATTTTGCTTTTTAGCTTACTTCTGCTTATTAATATTTTCTCAGAGTTATCTCAAGTGATTCTGAGATGCTTCTCCAACGTTCTCCATTTATCAACATCTAATGTCATTTTTTATTTTCCTGTCACTCAGACCCATGACCTCCTCCAGCTGCTGTTACAGCCAAGTCTCTCTTTACTCCTTTGGCTAAATTTGAATAATCAATAGAATTTCTCAGCTCACTCTCTGTATCTTTTCTATATTACCTATGTTGGAAAGTTCCCTTCATTGTAAAAATTTTAATTATTTCCTCCCTTTCCCCCCATTCATTAATCAATAGTTAAACCATGGGACAACTTTCCTTTTTCTCCCATGACAAAGAAGTTTCTTTGAAGAGAAGTGTTTTCAAAAGCTCTTTGAAAAATCCAGGTTTAGTATTTATAGATGCGTTTAAGAAGTGTACTCTTAAAGGACATGTTTTACCTATGAAAAAGTGACTTTCATGTCTTTTTTTTTTTTTGGTGGCTGTGATTACTTCTTTATGCATTGTTTGACATTTTGATAATATTTCTATGAAACGTCATGAAGTTTATAACGTCTGAGGAATAAAATTTCATTAATATTCTATGCAATATAACGAAGTAATTCATTACATCTTTCAAGATAATTTCATGGGGACCATTTTTGTGATCTTAATCATATATTTTATTAAACTTATGGTTAGAATATTTTCTTTAATCTTGATGTAATATTCTATCAAAAGTTAAGAAGACATTTCCTGGGTATTTAATGAACTATTTCATAATTATTATTTTTTTTTTAACTCTATAGAAGTTAACTTCTATGTTTGGAAAAGTACCTGTATAACATGCCTCATTTGAAACAGTCATAAAAACATAACTGATCACATTGCAGTATAAATATTTATTGTAAATATTTATTCATGGAGTAGTTTGGGTTTGAAGGGATCTGAATGTGGTTTCCCAGCTTGCTCACCTGCTCATGTTGCTGGCCTGAGGTGCCTCCAGGGACGAAGAGCAGACACGTCTGGACAGATTTCCAGAAGTCAAACTCTTCTTCCCTCTGCTGAGTTCTCAGCAGCTCTGTCCCCAGATGTCGCCTGGAGATGTTGTGCTTCGGAGGTAAAAGATTATCAAGAAAATCAAAGCATAAAAAGGCGAACATTTTTCTCCATCGATTGCCACTTTTATGCTTTTTTCCCCACTGGAGCTGAGAGGAAGCTTTGAGTGTTAAATTGGCCTTTTGGGGCAATGACAGAGCAAAAGTAAAGCTGCTTAGACCTTTCCTATGGGGGCAGAGCAAATCCCTGATCAGTGGGGACAAAGAAAAAGAATTTTTTAAATTTAGGAATCTCGAGAGACGACTAACAGTTCTTTTGGCTGACAGTGACCGAAATTCTCCCTGATGAGATCCTACCAGGATACAGCTCATCTGTTTGATGAACTTGGAGATCTTTTCCATCCTTAATGAGTCTGTGATTCTATGCTGGAAAAGCAACCAAGGAACATCTTTTTTCTTCATCTTTCCCACAGACAAACATGTGAAATAAATGGTGTTCTCAGGTTCCTCCCTCATTTGTGCTCTGTTGTATTCCTGTAATTCCACACGTGTTCAAGCTTCTCCTCTGAAATAGTTCCCCCGAAGAGTTTTACCTGCTGCTAAAAGACCAAGCTTTGTTTTGGATGAAATGTCCACGTACATGACCTCAAAACACACATTGAATGTTGTGAAAAAATGCTATCAAATAAAATACACCCCACATGGGGATGTGCTGCAGCAGCCTCAAACGTCCCTGATGACATGCAAAGATAAAATACCCTGGGTGCCATCTCACACAGTTCCGTGAGAGGATGCTTTGAACAGCATTTCAAAGAGAAATTCTACGAAACCTGTTACCTCAAGCAAAACACTGATGAAATGACAAGGGAAATTAATTTGGATGGTGTCTGGGTTTCGCAGGATTCGGTAGGAGTGTTTCTGGTTGAGTTTTTATCTCTGGAATTTGCAGGGACAGTGGGGGTCTGGGCAGTAGAATCACAGAATGGTTTGGATTGGAAGGGATCTTTTTTTCCACATTTTATCCTACCGAGGTTTACCTGGCATAAAGTAGATGTTTAGGTGAAGCCATTGGAGCTAAGCTCTGATCCTAACAGCTTTGGGAACCATTGTTTCCATATATCCACCCATATGGATGGAAGTATAATAAAGAAATAAAAATTCCATTTTTCTTCTTCTCCTGGACTTTAACGGAGCCTTATTCCTGAAGGCAATGAAGTTTTGTTCATTACGAACTTCTCCTACCCCCTCTAAGAGCCTGAGAAAGCACCTCAGGAACTCTAGGAAACATCACATGATGGCTGAAGCTGATTTTCTGCACGGCTATCAAAGCCCTGGTTGATTTACCCACTGACAAGAGGAACTCTTCAGGCTGAATGAATGTCAGAATCTACTTGAGGGTGCTCTGAAGAGCTCTCTAACCCCTCTGAGAGTACTACCAGGATACACTGCATGTAGTCATCACCCAGCCCACATCCTGCTCCCACACAGATTCCTGGATTCAGGCATTTTACACAGAGAGTTGAATCCTGCTACTAAATCTTGTAAAGCTGTCACGCAACTCTGCTGCCAAAGCAGAAGTTTAATTCCAGTTAAGTTGAACTGTACCCATTAAGTGGAGTTGGTAAAAATGACATTTTCTAGGACTTTTTTCAGCAATTGGTCGAAGTTCCTAAAGATAAAAGAGAAATCCTGGTGCCAGATTCTGTTGCCCACTTAATGTCTGGGCCACGGAAGACTCTGCAGGGAGCCTGAGGTTTCCAAGTGGAGCTGACAGGATTCCTCTGTCTTTCTGCAGTGGCACCTGAGGCCACTAAGCACTTTTATTTAAATTACTGCTCGCTGAACCAGTGTGACACTTCTCTTTGCCTAGGTATGTTCAATTTTTAATAATTGTGTAGGCTCCCAAATCCTGATTTCTGAAAATTTCATGCCGATCCAGGGAAAACAATGTATTGAGAGTGTGCCCAGAGCAACAAGAAAAACAGTGTCACACACTTCCACAGTATTCACAGAATACACACACCTAGCTAAACAATGGAGTTATTATTTCCATTTCTGAAGTAGTTACATTTAAAATCTACCTGTAGCTGTTGCTTTTTGAATGACTCCATCATTTTCTGAAGTAGAATAGGTTTTGTCTTCCCCTTAAGTTACTCAAAACAGACAAGGGTGAAAATAAAAATACAATTCCACACCTCCTGAGATCTAGACAGTAGGAATTTATAAAACATGAATGTGCCATCCACTGTGAAGCTGAGAAAGAGAGGCGTGTTTAATCTTGGAACTGATTATTAACTCGGTATCTGTCCTTTTTGCTTGTCATACTTAATCAAAACCAGCTCCCTAGCCCTCAATTCATGTCCTGACAGCTCATACCACTGCATTTTAGCACATGCTACTGTGATTTTTTCCATTAAAGATTCCCAAGATGTGTTTAAGGTGAAGCATCTCAGTTCCATGTTTCTGTGTCAGAATGTCACGGCAGCAGTGGCTGCTCAGATCTGTTCCTGTTTAGCTTTCATTACCCACCATCCCAGACTCCCTCCTGCAACACCAGCAGCAGGCTTTAATTTGAAACAGGCTGGTGAGACAGACAGGTTCTGGCATTTTTGGAATGAATATTTATAGCTTTCCACTAGGCTGTGAGTCAGCCCTGCAAAGCAGAACGCTCTGGTTTGGAAGAGCAGTCCCTGAGCACAAGGAGAAAAGCACCAGGTTTGGAGGGAGGGAGGGAAGGTTGTCATCCCATGGCTCGTGGTCCAGTGCTGCTCTCAGTCACAGGGCCCCAGAGATTCTGTGTTTGAAGAAAAGAAAAGCCACTGAGAGGCATTGAAGTACTGTCACTGTTGGGGTGGCCGTGCAACACACACAGACACGGACAGTGCCTCACACAAGGGCAAAAAGCCATTTATTTGAGGCAGCAGCCTCCTTTCTACAGTTTTGTATTGTTATTATTGGTGTTACACATCCATTGGCTGTTATTTAACTACAGCACACCACTGTTGGTTACTGGTAACGTGAGCCTACAAACACTGAGAAAAATAACAGGAGCAGATCTGTGGCTGTTTTCTCCTTGTGTTGTTTGGATTCCTTACTCCTGTTGATGCTACATTCTCACAACTACCTGCGACTGATTATTTTTTCTTCTCTTGGGCCTTTCTCATGGATAGAAGCTGCCATCTCCAAGTTAGGATCTGTGAAGCCTTCAGACAAGCTTCCAGGCCCACTGACAGTTCCCACAAAATACTCCTTTCAGCACAGTTTTGCTCACCATCAGCGCCCACAAACCCATGAAAGTTGGGTATCATTTCCAGACGGTTTCCTGGAAGCTCATGAAACTTGAACAACTTCACAGAAGTGTCCACATTTGTAAATGTTTCAGTGGGTTTCAAAGGCAATTCATCCTGGCTGTGTTCAAAATTCATCATAGAGGTGTCCTTCTTGTTCCACCTCCCTGCTCCGGCCAGGACTCTCCCCTGCCTTAGGACCCTTCACACCAGGATGTTTGTAGCATCTCTTATTTTTAATCATGAAAAGTTGATGTTATTCCTGTTATTTATTAAAACCTTCACTTTGTCTCCTGCTTAGAGGGCCAGGGAAGAGCAGAACCATCAGCCTGCTGGGCATTAAGCTGGAATAGAACCAGATTTCAAATTCTGAATATTTTCACACAGACTGTGGCTTGGGGAGTACAGAGAAACACCAGCAGGGGTGACCTATGTGCTGTGCTGAAATTTTCCTCCATCTCCCCAGCGTCTGCCACTCAGTCATGTAACTGCAAAATTCCCCAGCTGAAAGCTGAATTTTGTTCTGAGTACTCCCAGTGAAAGAAATTTCACAAATTCCTCTGGCAGAAGCAGAAAAAAGATTATGAACTTGGAGGAAAAATCTTTCTTGAGCTTCCAGATGAAAATCTCTCTTCTAAACTGAAGTCATCACATCACATAAATGGAGCCAGGACCACAGAGTGAAATATAACACAAAACAAGATCACCAATCAGTAGACATTCTTCTCAGGTAAGACCTTGTATTGTGTATTTTCTGCATGCAGAAAATGTAAATACTTAAGTAAAATAATAAAATGTTCGAAGAATATATTCCTTTTGTACTGGTCTGCAAAAAACATTAAAAAAGGAAAAGCTATTAAATAATAATAATAATAATAATAGAGTCTCCAACAAATTAATGCCTGTAAAAATAAATCTGCTGTGACATTAAGTTACGTACTTGTCCTCTAAACAATTACAGTGCAGCAGTTAATGAACAGGGAACAAAAGTAGTGTTTTTTTCTTTCTTTCATAGCTATGGAACAGAAAAAACCCCATAAATGTAACTTGAATTTAATAAGATCTTGCTTAATTTATTGGATTAATTTTAAAATACACCTCATAATGACTTTATCCTCTGAGAAGTTTCAGAAGCTTTTAATGCTTAAAAGGCCAGATGCTGCAGCGTGTGGTGTAGGTTCAGACAGAGTGGGCCTTACCAGATGAAGAAATAACATCCTTAAAAGGGTTTTGTGCTTCAGAAATGCTCACACGGGTAATTTGCCTGACATTTTAAAAATTTAATTTAGGGTTCTTAAGAAAGAGACATAATCATCAAAAGCAGCTCACTTTCCATCCACAGAAATTCCTTAATGGTTCGAGATATGTGCACACTCTGAAAAATTACTTGACTCACAACCATGCACTTTTAACACAATTAATTTAATTTGTAAATTGAACAATATGCATCATTAATGACTCACAATTTCCAATTTGCTGAACAGTTTCTGCCTCATCTCTCAGGCATTTCGGTCAAGCCACTCTCTGCAGCTTTATGTCCCCTTTAGGTTCTGTGCAACTTTCCCACCTTAACCCTGTGCTGCCTGGTTTGGACTCTGCTGCTGAACACTGCTGGGGAAGAGAGGGGACTTGTTAATAGCTGTTCACACAGCATGAGGAGCCCTGCCTGCTTCTCCTCCTTCCAGGTGATGTGTACAGGAAGATCTTAACTGGAAAATTGTTCCTGGGCTCCAGCAGCCGGCTGTGTAAAGGCATTTGCAAACAAGGTAGGTACTAACACAAAATACACCAAATTTTAACCAAATCCCCATGTTCATACAATGCACACAGGCTGGTGGCCTGCTGCACTACTGATTTATCACTGTGAGATAAATCAGTGATGGGGTTTGTGTTTGAATGGTGCCTTAGAATCAGAGAATCACAGAATCATTAAGGTTGGAAAATACTTGAGTCCAACTGTTCCCCCAGCACTGCCAAGGCCACCACTGACCCATGGCCCCAAGTGCCACATCCACACAGCTTTCAAATCCCTCCAGGGGTGGTGACTCCACTGCTTCCCTGCGCAGCTGTGCCAGGGCTTGACAAACCTTTCTGGGGAGAATTTTTCCCTCACATCCAGTCTAAAGCTCTCCTGGAGTCGTTTGAAGCCATTTCCTCTTGTCCTAGTACTTGTTACCTGGGAGAAAAGGCTGGTCCCACCTGGCTACAACCTCCTTCCAGGGAGCTGTAAAGAGTAATAAGGTCTCCTCTGAGCTTCCTTTCATCCAGGATGAAACAATCCCAGCTCCCTCAGCAGAAAGTAAAAGAGACCTGGGAGGTTTTTAACAGCCTGATAATTCAAGGAGTCTATGGAACAAGGGCATCCATCTGCTAATATCTAAGGTATTAATCAATAGTGCCTAAAAGTGCCAAGCATTTCAGTCAGGTAGGAAAGGCGGGGGGAGCAGTTTGTGGTATGATCACAGTGTAATGTGTGTTATGAACCTCTGGGGGTTTTCTTTTTCAAGGGTTGTGCCAAATAATGACAATGATAAAACTGCCCCCTGGAAAAATGAAGCAGCGCTAGAACAGTAAATGCTGGCTACCATTACATTTAAATTTTTGACTGGGTGTGGATGTTCTTTGAACACACCGTGGCTTGGGATGCTTCACTGAGGCGAGGCAGATGGTGTGACATGCCTGGGAGATTGTGATCGCTGAGATCCCTTATTTATGAGGCAGCCTGTGTGGAAATCCATATGCCCACTCTGCAGCCCAGGAGAAGGTGAACAGAAGAGGTTTCCATTCAACATTGATGCAAGGATCAAATAATTCAGCTCGTCAACATTTCAGGATGAATGACCAACAGGACAAATTATTCCCGCAGAGTTTTAAAAACTTTATTTTTCTTTCCATGGGTCTCTGAACTAAATTTAAATAGTGCATCTCTGAGCATGGTGATACTTATTTTTATAGTCATACAATCTTAACATCACTAGATACAACCCCAGAAAATGGTAAGTTCTGTCTCAACTCCCATAACTCAGAAATCATTAAGTACTTTATAGGATGGAGTTATGTGGTGGCATTGATCTATGTGCTTAGCCACTGTCAGAGAGACAATATAATATTTGCCTTTTATATTTTTACATAACATAAAAGAGCATGATAAGGAGAAATTCAATAGAGAATTTAAAAGGCAGCAGGATTTGCTGAGAACTGTGCACAGCTGAAGGTAATTGCCTAAGTAAATCAACCCATCTGCTCATAAAGAGCCCCCATATAAAAGTGGAATGAACTTGAGCAGGAAACCCATGAAGAGATTGAGGGTTTGCATTGCTTAGGTGTGTTTGACCACAGGTAAGTGACAGCTGATAACATCAGGGAATGAAATGTGGGAATGAAAATTAACCTTTATTTTGACATGATTTTTTTCACTAATATCACAGATTTTAAATTATAAAACAATTGTTAGATATTTAATGTAATAAAACACTCAAGTCAGTAATATTTAAAAATGTATTTCAAAATATAAAAAGAAATGAAACAAACAATAAGTTTTGAACTAAGAAAAAAAAAAAAAAGAAAAAAACCTCTAATTTTTTTAAATCTTAAATGTTGTAATACTTCATGACCATAACAGCTTTCTTCCTTATGACAACCTAGTGTTGTTTTGTGCTGTTTAACTTTACAAAGAAATTATTTTCCACACAGAATCTACAAAGAAAGACTCTGTAGAGAAATTAATTGGGGCATTAGTGCAGTATTAATATTATCAATAGAACAGACAGGAGTATTTTGAGTTGCTGTTAGATTTAACTTAGTGATCAGATATCTTTATTTTTAATTATATTCATTTCAGCATTTGTATATAAATGGTATAAGGTGGCAATGTGAGTCTATAAAGAAGTAATTACTTTACAATAAGCTTTATTAAATATAAATCAGATGTCAATTGACTGCATCAAATAACCTGGATCACTGCATACTATATCAGAAAAAAAAAGAATTATGAAGGGAAAAGGTAGGAAATTAATCCACCTGTGGCTGCCACTTTTGTGTTTGCGAATACCAGCTCCCTGTAGAGATAAGACAAGAGAAAATGGCTTCAAAGTGAAAGGGAATGGGGTTAGATGGGATATTGGGACAGAATTGTTCCCTGTGAGGGTGGGGAGGCCCTGGCACAGGGTGCCCAGAGAAGCTGTGGCTGCCCCTGGATCCCTGGCAGTGTCCAAGGCCAGGCTGGATGGGGCTTGGAGCAGCCTGGGACAGTGGGAGGTGTCCCGGCCCATGGCAGGGGGTGAGATGGGATGAGTTTAGGTCCCTTCCAACCCAAACCATTCCATGATCTCCCAATCACCCAGGAATGAGAGTCAGCACAGCTTTGATATCAGCTTGCTCTAGAAAGGTTTAACCACTGCAGAGTTCTTTTATCCCACTGCACTTATTTGCCCTGGGCCTCTCTGAAGCAAAGCCAAGGACACAGTAGGAGGCAGAGGGTCTGTTTCACTCCTCCTCTCTGTGATTTTTCAGTACATCAAACCTGCTTTAATTTTTAAATTTTTAATTAATGTCATACCTTTCCACGTCATAATTCTTTTTTCCTGATATAGTATGCTGTAATCCAGGTGGAAAGTGGCAGAACTGTTCAGTCCTCCATAACATGAAATCCTTCACACTGGGAGTTTGACCAAAATGGATATGCAGATAAAAGTTCACTGAAGCTTTTGTGGAAACTCTTAGGGAAAAAACCTGATTCTGCTGTGGTTTAGTTGTTTTCAATGAATCACGTTTATCCTTTCACCTGTGTGAAGGAATATGGTCACTGGCTTGCAAACAGGAAGGGAATATGATAGAACAAACAATTCAACAGAACAAATCTCTGTGTATTTTTCCATTCTTCTCATGGCTGTGTCATAATTTAGAAGCACTGAAACTAATTGCCTATCTTCTTTCAGGTGCAAACATGTCATGTTTGAGCCTTCACCCATGGCACGATACCTCCCTGTCAGTCTCTGTCACTGCAGTTCTGAAAAGAGCTCTCTTGCACTAGCTAAATTAATTTAAGATTGTTTCTGTTCATAAAAAAACGCTTAATTTTCTAATTATCCTACCCCCATGTGTCAAAATGATAATGTCACTACATATCAGTGAAAAGGTCAGAGGAAAAAAAATAATTGCAGCTGGTATTCTATTTGGTACCGGGAGAAGACTGTAAGTGGTTCAAATTACATGGAAACCAAGGTATGGGGGTTTTTGTTTGGATGTTGTTTTTTTTTAATGAAGAGAAGTCCACACTTTGGTTTTTTCATTGTACAAAAAGCTGTGGCCTGTTGTCTGTCTTTTCCTTTTACTGATGACAGCAGGACCTTATTGAGGAAAAAAAATAACTGGCCTCTCTCGAAGTGTAGTGAGGCTCTTGGAAATGTACTCTGAAACCCTCAAGTGTAATGTCCTTTCTTAAAAAAACACCTTTCAGAATTCTAGAGCAGAGCTACAATTTCCATTAGCGTATTCTATAAGGTGGTTAGGGTGAGAGAGAATCCATCTTATTCCATTCAGTTGGACTTCATTATTCTTTTAATATATATATATTTATATA